>VYZW01047951.1:110671-122670 GCA_013401315.1 Balaeniceps rex
CACAAGAAGGACATGGAGCTGTTGGAGCGGGTCCAGAAGAGGGCCACAAAAATGATCTGAGGGCTGGAGCACCTCTCCTACGAGGACAGGCTGAGAGAGTTGGGGCTGTTCAGCCTGGAGAAGAGAAGGCTGCGGGGAGACCTTATTGCGGCCTTTCAGTACTTAAAGGGGGCCTATAGGAAAGATGGGGACAGTCTTTTTAGCAAGGCCTATTGTGACAGGACAAGGGGTAATGGTTTTAAACTAAAGGAGGGTAGATTTAGGCTAGATATAAGGAAGACATTTTTTACAGTGAGGGTGGTGAAGCACTGGAACCGGTTGCCCAGAGAGGTAGTGGAGGCCCCATCCCCGGAAACATTCAAGATCAGGTTGGACGGGGCTCTGAGCAACCTGATCTAGTTGATGATGTCCCTGCTCACTGCAGGGGCGTTGGACTAGATGACCTCTAAAGGTCCCTTCCAACCCAAAGCATTCTATGATTCTATGATTCTCTTAAAGCACATTAAAGACATTGAAGGTGATTGTATATTTTATATAAACAATGAGACAAGTGAAGGTGATGAGTAGGACTCTGAACACTGTTAACATCAGGACAATTGCCACTGGTTTTAGTGGTATGTGACGTTACCTAGGCTCTTGCAGGTGTTGAGCATTGCCAAAATTTTCATGCTTAATTTTAAAAGCCAAGAAATTGAATATTACATATGCCAGAGTGACTGAAAAGGAATCGTATCTGAGGTCTCAGGGTTAAGAAGTGTGCATTTAATATCTATTAATTAATTTTACATCTTTTCTCAGGGAACAGGCAAGCAGAATGCCCACACTGATCCCTGGCAGACTCCACTTGACTAAGGAGCATCATGCCTGCATGGTGTAAGTTGGACAGTTGCCACATGCCCATGCTTCAGCTTCAAGCCATGAATCCACAGGCTGAAATCTGAGCGTGTTTGTACGGGAAGGTTGCGGTCCTCAGCCTCTGCAATGCAGCCGGCCGGTGCCTTGCTTTTCTTCCTGAGCCACTCTGCCCACCCGCCTGCCCGCCCAAATTTTACTGCTCCAGGTGATGAGCCCTGGATATTTTAAATGTCCAGTAGTGCTTAAATAATTCTTTCAGGCCTTTTAACACAGTTCACAGATGGGAAGGTGCCCTGGGTGGTGAAGCACTTCGGTTCCAGTAGGGCTTCAAAGGGTCTAGTCACAGGACTGAGAAATACTACGGGAAGTGCTGGGATTATAGCTATTGCTCTTGCTGGCAGGAAAGGAAAAAATCCCAACCCGGTGACAGAGCAGACTTCACAGCACACAAGGTTGGAAGATCCTCAATGGGGCACTTAGGAAAAAAATCAGTTTTAAGCAAGCTCATAAAATGGAGAAAGGAACTATTGATTTTATCAACAGGTAAATAACAGCATTTCTTTTTGCCCACACTTCTGAGCAGCAGTGGACACTGGAGCCTACACAATGCAGAAAGGAGTGACTCCTGCCCCTTTTGGGTATGGTTGTTACGATGTAACGACTTATCTCTCCTGCAGGACACTATTTAACCCTATGAATGTCAGGGTTTCGTTTTTAGACATCTAAGAATACCAATGTAACAGCAGCTCAAGCTGCCAGCCAGAATCCTGATCAGAATTAGATCATATTGCACCACCTGGGCAATAACTCGAATGAGTTTAAACAAAGGGGTTTGCATCAGCAGTACTTTCTTTCGGGGAGGTATGTGGGGAAGTGAAGGCTGGCAAACCTACTGTAGCACCAGCCTAGGAAACCCAAACCATTACTAGCCCATGGGACTGCTGCTATCGCCTCCTGACAGAAGGTGGGAACCCTCCCTCCTCTTCATTCCTCCCGTTGTTGTAAACTGCTGTTGAATCGCCAGGTACCACCATCCTCCATGGTTATACTCACTGAAACCTGGACCCCAAATATTGGGAAGCTCTGTCTCTCATTCCTGCCGAATGGACAATGTGTAGGGGCCCCATCACCTTCCCGGGTAGCTCTGGTGCCTGTCGTGGCTCTGCCGCACAGTAGGGCTTCCCACCAGGTTTCCTGCAGTAAGTGGCTGTGGCCCCAATTAGCAACCATTTCTGCCACCACCACTTCACTGCTGGTGGCTGCCTGCGCTCCTCCAATTGCCAGAAGTCTCCTCTTTGTCAGAGGCATCACCTACAAATGCCATCACTTTCAAAATTATTTATTTTATTTTAGAAATAACTGCAGTACAGCTCCTGTCTGCACCTTTGCCACAAAAAGGGAGACAGCCTTTGATGGCCTACTTTTGTTCCACTTCACTTTCAAGGCCACAGCAGCTAACTCCGGTGGCTCCTTCCCCTAGATGTTTTTACCATAATTCTCTCATTCAGGTATTTTCAAATAACAACATATATATTCATATATATATACTTGTACCTATAAATCGCGTATACATATAAATGAAGTGTATATATATGGTGTATATGTGTATATATATGCAATGGTGTATATATATGTAGAAATGATATGTGTATATATGTCTATATATATGCATATATGTATATGAGGCATATTTTAGGAAAATGTCATAAACTATTACTTAATTGCATGGCGAATAAGTCCTAGGTGACCCAGTTAACAAAACTCCTCCAGTAAAGGCTGATCCCTGCTTCCTTCCCTACTTGAAGTTCCTCAGGACTTTGCAAGATCAGCTGGACACCTCCCTCTCTTCATGAAGGGAGATGAACAGTAACCTTCTCTGCAAGGTGTGAGACTACAGGCTTACGTATGCTTCAGAAACAGAGCCTGATATTTCACTGTTTGAAGCCCAGGGTCTGCTAATAAAGTTTGAAACTTGTATTAACGCTGTAGTGAAATTGGCACTGAGAATGCTGATCTCCCAGAGCAGTGAAGAAAAGTGAGATCCACTTTTTTTTATGTTCATCTCTCTGTTTTCATTAATACACTAACCTGTCACAATCTGTTCCAGCAATCTTTACTTGAAATACTATTAACACAGAGCCATATATATATTTTTTTCAATTTTGTGACAAAACAACCATAATGACTCACATATTTTCAGGATGCTAGTAATGGTTTTGCCATTTGAGTGCATTCCATTTCATATCAAATAACATATTAGTGTAATTTTGTAACAGGCATGAATAACAAACATTTAGCTTAAAGCAAAAGCTGGGGCAAACAATTATTTCTCATGAGAAAAAATTGGTTCTGAGGTTGATGATACTTTGTTGGTAAAATAACAGGTTTTAATATTTGGTTCACATTCTAGCTGGGCAAACTGAAATACAAGAAGATTATGAGACAAAGAAATCTAATAACTATAACATCTGACAGAATTCTGAAAAGTGACTCCCTCAGGACAGTAGACAATGCAAGTTCTGATATGCAAGGGCATACAGTGGTAAAGATTAGTAAATACTGTAAAAAACTGCAAACAAAGAAACAAACACTGATATTTCTTTTTTAAAGGACAAATTAAACGTTCTCAGAAAAATATATAAAAACTTTGACTACAGTCAAAACATTAAAAGGGAGAGGAAGGAGATCAAGGATCAAGCAGTCATTTCCAACTGATGGACCAAAACCCTGTTTTTTTGGTGGAGAACCAGTAGAATTACATATTATCCTGCAAGGGGTCTTGCAAATCACCTTGGAAGCCACGTTCTAGTACATAGGTTCTGATGTCTCCCACTCTCTATCGCAATCTTCCAGTACTCATGGCTATGCAAATGAAAATTATAAGGCACCCAGTTGATCTATGTTTAGTCCCAGTTTACTGTGAAAGCTATAAACTTACTCATCCTTGTAGCTCTTCTCTGAACTTCTTCCAGTTCTGTTTTCTCATTTCTCCTGTCTGGACACTTTCTGTGTTCTTCCCTTTTTGAGATGAACAAGCAGAACTGCATGTAATGAACCATGGAGCTGTGGCATAATGATGTTCTGTCTTATTCTCTGTACCTTCTGCTAATATCTCCTAATATTTTATTTGGGTTTTTGACCTCTCAGGCACTAATTTGATGTTTTCATCAAAACATCCACAATAATCCAAAATGGCATTTCTGAGTACATGTATATATACTTATATATATATGTATAATTATGTATCTTATATATAAGATACAATCTTCCTTTGCCCTCCTTTCCCTGAATGATTTAGTATTATCTGAAACCTCTTACCTTGCCACATCACCTTCTTTAGGCGCGTGCACATGTCCCAGCACAGATCCGTGCAGAACTCACTTACGACTTCCTCCCATTTAAAGAGCTGAAAACTTATTTCTATGCTGTGTTTCCTATTCCAACCAATTACTTGAACACGAGCCACCAGCATCCCCTGGTAGCAGAAGCAGCCAACAGCATCTGGGGCTGCATCAGCAGGAGCACAGCCAGGAGATGAGGAAGCACTGGCTATCCCCATCTGCTCAGCAGTCACTAGACCATATCTAGATACGGTGGCCAGTTTGGGTCCCCCCAATATGGGAAAGACATTGATAAACTGCAGTGAGTTCAGTGACGGTCAGGGCTGGAGTAGTACCCTTGAGGAGAGCCTGGGGCAGGGGGCTTGTCCAGCCTGGGGCAGAGATGGCTTTGGGGACACCTCAGAGCTACCCCAGTGCCTACCGGGAGGTCACCAAGGAGATGGGAGTCAGACTCTCCGATGTGGTGTGTGGTGGGAGGATAAGAGACAATAGGCATAAATTCATAATCTTCTCTGAAGTTTCACCTTTTCTGCCAACCAAAAACATTTTAAAACCTGTGGACTGTCTGCACTGACTTAAAAAACAGTATGTTGTGCCCATGCCCCATGGTCTTTTAAGGCTCACAGAAAATAACTCCTTTATTTTTGAGGATTTAAAAGTCTTGGAGTCCCATTCTGAACTGGTTTTCACCTTGCAATGACTTGCAATTCCCCTTTGTGATTCCACTTTCCTGATCATATTTGTATTTCTCATGAATTCATGGGCAAGGATAAGTAGAAGACTGACTCCAGGGGACATTTTAGGCTAGTTATCTGAACAGGACAAACAGGTGTTAGGCATCCCATTGCTGTGATATGGAAAAAAATCAATAACTTTATTGAATTTATTATTACTTAGGCATAAGGGTTATTGTGGAGCTGGAGTAAATAAATTAGCACTTGAAAAGGCATGTTTTCCAATTTCACAGAACCATAAAATATTTTGAGCATCTAATCAAATCAAAGAATCAAAGAGCATCTAGAAGATCTTCCATGCAAAGATCTAATTTATTTTCTACTACCAATTTATTTTTCTAGAAAGAATGTTTTTCTTCTAATATAAATATCTAATTGGTAAGACTTCAGAATAATGAAATAATGTATTTTCATTGCTCTACAACTTCTAAGGTGTAATTTTTAACAGGAATGCTGAATATTCAATGTATAGAATTAAGGACACGGCACTAAAAAGCCATAGAGTTATCCCACAATTTTTTTTAAGGGACTACAACTTACAGCAATGAATGATGCTTCAACTATATTTACATAGAGCAACAGTCACATCTAGTGGCCATAAAGTTAATTATTTCTATATACTTTGCATGGCTAATCTGAAAGGCATTTTTTATATTGACTATCAGATGCTATTATTATCTATTTACATTGTATGTATCTTAATAAAATTTGAAATACCCATATAAGGAAGACACATATATCTTTGTACAAATATATACTTTACAATTCTGAATTATGTTAGAGGAAAAAATGCTATAAAACTAATGGAGGGAAGAAGAAGACATTCAGAAGGCTTTTCAAGATACTCATATGGGTAAAGAAACCTTTCTGATTTTGGCATGGGATGATGCCATTTATGAATCCAGTCAAATGTAACATGTAAAATGGCAATATAGCCAGAATTATCAAGGATTTGAGGTTTTTACACCCTTGAACGCAGAAGGACCATCCTGAGGCTTGCCATATATGACAGCAAGCAGACATTTACAACATTTTATTAAACTAATCCTTCAGGGCATGTTAGAGCATAGGGATGAAAAACTTCTCTCTCTTGGCTAGCCTGGATAAGTTGCTCTTCTGGTGGAAGAGATATCTGCCTGGGAAAAGAAAAGGAAACCTTCCCAGAGATCAGATGGGGGCTCCACAGCCACCACTCTGAAGGACTTCTGATTTCTATATTCTATACTGATTTCCCCAGTTCCCCCAGCGCAGCCACTCACCATGGCACCTGGCCTTCCTGACTGCTCCATGCAGGGCCACCAGTGCCTTAATTCTTAATGAGGACTGATCAGCAGCATCCAGCCCTTGAGTTCCCCAACCAAAAGAGAGGATATGGCACTATGTATGGACAAGGGATAGCTCTCCTCCACAGCCCAGCCCTATGCGGGATGAACTGATGCTTCATCTGATGCTGATTTTTTCCTCTGGCCTCTCTTCAAGGGATGACACAGGCAGGAGGGGGTCCACATGATCCAATAACAGAATCTTACAGATGGGCAAGAAACAAGCTGAAACAGCTGCTAACAAGTCAACCATCCCAGAAAGTGATGGGACTAAGTCCAGCCATACAGATAGATGGAGCATTGAATCATACGCTCTCCCACCAACCTAGATACAGTTCACCCTGCACACCATATGGAACAACCCTGCATGGTCAGGTCTCCTTCATAAGCCTGCATGGGCGTGTAACACCCACTGCCTTTCACATCATTATGAGTTTCATTCTTTTGGTCTACATAATATTCCTTGAAGATCCCTTCCCCAGATTTCCTCTGCCTTATGACAAACTGATCAATATCACCATGAGTGAAGAATCTAAGTATATGTAAACTACTTGGGGATTTGAGGCATGGGATTTGGATAACACATCCAGAGTTTACATTCTTGCTACAAGACTGCAAGTACTTCTGTAGAGTGCAGTTTGGTACAAACCAGCTACACCACACTGAGAATGATATCCAGCTTTCCTGGGAGCTGGAAATAAGCCACAAAACAAGCAGAGGACAATCAAACTCCTTCCATTGCTCCCAGGAGCTCTGCATCACTCTCCAAGTTTGAGGGCATTATGTTTTCTAGCACATGAAGTATATTCAAGGGAAGCAGGTCATGCTTGGGTCAGGCACACTTTCTGGGTCAAAATCAAAGAGAAAAGTTCTGAATCACAGAGTTTCTATTAATAAGATCAATGTAATGGTAAAACGAGACATGCCAGCGTGCATTTGTAGCATTGCCAGCATGAAAGGTTATGCTTAGACTTGTCTCATTTACTCTTTTATCTAGTTTCATTCAAAGATTACACAGAAGTCACGGTTATCTTCAGTAGTAAATATAGCACTAGGTCAAGCTGTTCTTGATAGCTCTTTTCTTAATTAATGAATGAGGAAAGAAAGACTGTTCGTTTTAGGCTTGCACTGAATTTGATAATGATAGTTAAGAGAATTCGCCCACCGTTGGTGCAGCACATTGCACCGATACAAGAAGTAGCAACAGCAGGTGTTGCGTTGACGTGCAGAAATACCTCCTGAAACCTGTCGCAGACCTACTGACCACTGCAATCATTTGCATTTTCTTGTTCTGCAGCATGAGACCACACTGAAGAATGAAGCCGCATGGGAGACACATGAACAATATATAGGCAGACCCAGCACATATGCTAGTAGCTTTTTCTATCTTGTTTGTAGTTGTTTTCTTTTCCCTGTTTGAAGGCATAGCACTACGTCCATGATAAAGACACAGTAGACAGAACATAGCCAGAGATGTCATTCTTCGTGTCTGGGCATCTGTGAATATGCTCATGAATCACCACAGCTGTCCAAGGCACACGAGCTTTTCACACAGCCTTTGGTTGAGCTCCATTATTATGAAGCCATATTTAAAAAGCTCATTTTAAACTTTATCACACAACTGGCATTAGTTGCAACAATGCACAGAAAAAGAAAACTGCTTAATTTTTAGTGGATGTCCACACTTTTTCACCTGACCTTACAAACAGTAGAGAGACTATGAAGTGTAGGATTTGTTTCTACTTCTCAGGTACTCTGTTCTCAGCTGGTTTGTAAGGTGAAGCCTTGGTTTCATACGCTGCATTTTTCACTTAAGCTTTCAGGCTTTGTCCTTTAGTGTAAGAGCTGTAGAGCTGTAAGTAGAGCTGTACTCTGAACCATGGGGGCCAACAGGCAAGCTAACCCTGGCCTATCTCAAATTCAAGATATTCTTTATCACACCACTAAGAAACATGAACAACTTTTAGTTCTGAATGTTTGCTGCCCTCAAGAGGAGAACTTTAACAAATATCTAATCCATGACATTATTCTATTTAAAAGCAATGACTGAGGCGTGTTATTTTTATGTTTTGCAAAACAAAAACTCATCCCAGCCATTATATCTCCAGCTGACTATGTCTTCAAAGAGTTTGCAGAGTCTGAAACACTTAGAGTTATTCACATTTTAAAATCAGATAAAAAGAAACACCATATCCTAGATAGCTGTAACCACACCACTGCAAACACATAGTTTCAACTGGAGATTAAATATGTACTTGGAAGACATCCATGTAAGGTTACTAAACAGACAAACCTCATCAGGTTCAGGAAGTCCCCTGAGCTGAAAACAGTAGAAGTTTTGGTTTGGAGTAGCTGTAGTGCCTGTCATTTTGTCATCAGATCCAGAGGCCTTCTCTTCTCCTTGAGGAGAAGAGTATTGAACAGGGCTCGGTAGGCATGGGCCAGGCCCCAGCACCTTGCAGTGATTTGTGTCCCTCTGGAGTTGCCAGGGTGACAGCATACATTTTCCAAATACTTTACTAGTTTTTCAGGATTCTGCACTTGCTCAGGGGTGAAGTTCCAAAACACTGGAGGTGCCCACTGTCCTAGGTACTTACACACCCTGCCACTCATAACTATCCAGCCTTGGGGCAGATCTCTGGATGATATTCTTAAATTGCTTATTAAACTTAGACAAAACCGAAACAATATTCCCAAGAAATACCAATAGATGTATCTTAACTACCCAAGGATGTTCAAAATACTGGAAAGCTATTGTAATGAAGGAGGAAACATCATAGAAGAAGGTAGCGAAGGTGCCATTCTGTATTTTCTCCATAAAAAACCTCTTAGAGGAAGAGGTATAACTGCTAATTGTCTCCGTGAGGTGGTACCTGAAGTACAGTAATGGCTTCAGTACAAAACCCAAATACCAGATAAAGCTCAAGGCCAGTGTTTTAATAACAAATCTCCCAGGCAAAACATCACTAATCACTGCAGAGCACAGCAAACTGCAAAAAACAACACCAATCTTTAACATGTACAGTACAAAAAAGGAGCATGGTGCAGATCCGATAAACTAATATCGAGAACAGATGAATCAATATTGTGACCGGCAACTGTTAACAGATTCCTTAATACGCTCTGGTTAATCTGTTATTATCTCAACCCTTTGAGCTCCACATTGGATGCCAAAAAGGACTGCCGTGGTTTAACCCTATCCAGCAACTAAGCACCACACCGCCACTCGCGCACTCCCCCTGCCCCGGTGGGATGGGGGAGAGAATCGGAAGGGTAAAAGTGAGAAAACTCATGGGTTGAGATAAAAACAGTTTAATAATTGAAATAAAATGAAGTAAAATACTAGTAGTAGTAGTAATAGTAATAATAATAATAATAATACACAAAATAAGTGATGCGTGATGCAGTTGCTCACCACCCACCGACCGATGCCCAGCCAGTCCCCGAGCAGCGGTTGCTGCCCCCCTAGCCAACTCCCCCAGCTTATATACTGAGCATGACGCCAGCTTGTATCAACTGTCTCGCCTGTGCGCCCTCCCAGCTTCTTGTGCACCTGGCAGAGCATGGGAAGCTGAAAAAGTCCTTGACTCTGTGTAAACACTGCTTAGCAACAACTGCAACATCAGTATGTTATCAGCATTATTCTCATGCTAAATCCAAAACACAGCACTATCCCAGCTACTAGGAAGACAATTAACTCTATCCCAGATGAAACCAGGACAATTAGCCACAAATATTATTTGTGTTTGCCCAGATCTTACTCTTCCCTTGGTGTCTGCTAATGGGCTTCACCAGGAGACAGGACACTGGATCAGATGGACCAATTAGCCACTCTTAGGTTCTGAAATATAGTCTTCAGGTATTGGCTACGTAATCTAGGAAATGCCTCTGAGGAGCCCAGTGTCCTCATTATTTCCTGGAAGGAGCTCTGCAGCTCTTCAAAAAAGGTATTTCCTGGAAGCAGTCAAAAACTTCCAAGGAGATTCTCAGTGGTTTGTTCTTTTAGCAAAACTCTACCGATGGATTTATAAATTTCTTTGAAATTCCTGTTTAGCCACATCTTTGTCTTTCTGGGAAAATTGAAGAGGAACAAAAAAATGGAACTAGAGAGCAACTTAAGAAAAACAAAGAAAAAAAGAAATAGTTTGAGTATTTAAGCTCAAAACCAATATAAATAGTTACAGGTATCCTTCAAGCCTTCTTTTCTGAAATACTTTCCTTAATTGCTAGATGTTCTTTTAGCCTTGTGCTGCCCAAGAAATTATGTTAAAGGTTCACATGCCATCTACAGTTAGCACAGAGAGTGTGCCTGTGATACTGTTTAGCTGATGGGGATCTCAACAGAAAATGTTGTACCAGATGTCTGCACCTGCATATAAAACACTGGAAGTTGAGACAACATTGCCATAAAAGTCAAGAACAGCATAGGTTATGCCGTTCTTTGTCACCCACTGGAAAACAGAAGGCCATTACCTTGTACAGGATCTTGTAATTTTCTCCTGTGCTTCCTTTTCTCTTGTCAGTCCAGGTTGTCACATAACTGTCTCTATGACCCCAAAGAGAGACAGCAATATCCCGCTGAGGGTTACTGATGTGTTCAAGTAGTCATTAAAAAAAAAAATAGGGAAATTACTTACAAGACGTAAAAAGTTGCTACATGTTGTAACTAGTTTGTATGAGGTTTGTAGCTGCCTCTGTTTTAAAATGGAGGTAAACTTTCACTGAGTATTTTTGCCACTGCATGGTGCATAACAACAAAGAAAGATTTAAGTGAGGGATATGAACATCACTATCTTCCAAGGAAAGAGCTGCTCCTGTTTGGAGAGATTGCTCACAAAAGACACCCCTTACATTAAAGGAAATTCACAGTAACTTCTCTTACCTTGATGCAGATTTCTTTTTCTTTTCTTTCAGGACAAGCTGGTACTTAAAGCACATTCCTTAATCCTAACTACTGGAATCCAACAGCTGCTGCCCATTTACTATTCGTGTAAGCCAAAGAAAGATACTTGGTGTTCAGATTTGTCCCTTAGAGACAAGAACTAGAACTTTAAAGCTCAGATCATGTCTCCATTTTAGTTCAGGCTCATCAATAATAAAAAGCATTGCCAAATGATGTTGTAAAAGTGGTTACAGGAAAATCTGGAAATATTCCTAGTTGGCTTATTGTGTGGTTTCTGACGAAGCAAATATAGTTTCAAATGCCTCATATATTTACTTCTAAATGAACAGAACATTTCTCAGACAGAAGCTCCCGAGTTCCATCATATATATGTATATATTTCATATATGTATGCACATACATGATACATTTTTCAGCCTAAGGTGGGGCTTTAGAGTTTAAGCAGATACAGGAAATCTTCAGAAACAGCTTGTAAGGATGTATGATTTACATTCCATCATACATGGGTCAGGGCAATCCCAAGCACAAATACAGGCTGGGCAGAGAATAGATTGAGAGCAGCCCTGAGGAAGAGGACTTGGGGGTGTTGGTTGATGAGAAGCTCAACATGACCTGGCAATATGCACTTGCAGCCCAGAAAGCCAACCATATCCTGGGCTGCATCAAAAGAAGCGTGGCCAGCAGGTCAAGGGAGGTGATTCTGCCCCTCTATGCTGCTCTCGTGAGACCCCACCTGGAGTACTGCGTCCAGATCTGGGGCCCCCAACATAAGAAGGACATGGAGTGAGTCCGGAGTGGGGGCATGAAGATGATCAGAGGGATGGAGCACCTCTCCTACAAGGAC
>VYZW01047952.1:0-26863 GCA_013401315.1 Balaeniceps rex
TAGTTGCCGAGTGGGGCTAAACCACGACACTAGGTGACAGGAGAGAATAGAACAAATGCCTTCAAAGACTGCAGCAGTATCCCCTGCTTGTCCATCAGATTGAGAGAACAGTCAAGTAAGAATGATTGCTTGTTTAAAGCAACATTGTGTTTGCCATCAAGCAGCCGTAAGGCATTCAGCAAGTGTTAATGTAGCACCTAGGATACATACTATCCAAAATATGACGGAGGTCTTAAATCAGCCCCTCAAGGGGGTTTATGAAAGACCAACATTTGAGAATTCATCACCTCATAATCAATGTGGAGGACAAATCACTTGGTGTCATCTTCTGTCACAATCATACAATACAGAGTGTGCCAGACACTGTATAACTACATAATCAATGCTGGTTCCTTCCTGATCATGTTTTCAATCTTGAGTATAAGATAAGAGGCAAATGGGAACAGCAAGGGTGAGAATGACAATCACCGTGCCAGCATGATGGGCACTACATTAAGCTGCCTAACAGTTGTCAAGTTTTGAAAAGTGCCTATGAGCTATTTACAGACAATGAATTTATGTGGTACTCTGAGCACTGCACACCTACTATGGAAATATCAATGAAAGAGTCCCTTTCTGAAAATGAGAATGGTAGATCAAGGCTGACGGTAACACAGATCTTGGGTTGATTCTTTCAGACACTGGATAGTAGAAATTGCACAGAATAATGTGAGCGAGCGGCTGCGTGGTGCTTAGTTGCCGAGTGGGGCTAAACCACGACACTTTCCCTTCTGTTAGGGATCTCCAGACCACAGAGTAGGGTTTCAAAAGGGAAAGCAGAGAATGTTCATTAAAGTGCTTTAAGCTCATTTTTTTGGTTCCTGCCAGAATCCTTGCTTTGTTATTAAAGCCAATTAAATTGCAAAAATTATTTTTCACAGATCTTTTTAGACTCTTCTGTGGTTGTCTTTCTGTTTACTTGTCTTCAGTGACTTTTCTGGGGTGTGGAAATACAGTTGACATTTCATTTTGTTCATGTTTTTAAGATCAAATACCTACAGGTAACTTTTGACCCATTGCATGGGCAGTACAATTTTTGGACAATTTTACTGAGCTTCTCAGCATGAAAAGATGTAGACTATGGAAACTGAGCTGTCAGCTTAATTTGAGAAACAGCAACAGCAGCAGAAAAATAACAAGAGCCAGCTAACCCTTTAGTCAAAGGAGCTAAAGTACATCAGCAGCAAATGCAGTCCCTGCTGTGAGAGAAGCTTTCCTGTGTGTTGTTTTCTTGACTCTCTTTTCTGGAACTGATTTGTTATACAGTGGTGTTATTCCCTATTTGATTTACAAAGAAAATAAAGTCAATGGAACTGAACCAGCAGTCTAAAAATATACCACTAGGTTTCCTTTTAAAAAAAAAATCTTATTTAATCACTTCTCCGTAGCCGCACTGACTTTGTAATTTAACATGCAGGTTTTGGAATTTCAGCTTTGAGTTTCTTCCTCCTCTTGAAATTGCCCTTCTGATTTTTGGACCACAATCACTCTTAAGGAAGTGCCACTTCCAGTACAAAAGTGAGGGAGGAAATATTAAATTTCACTATCCTGAAACTGCAATGACCGATCAATCTCCCATTCCTGAATATTGAAGCGCAAAAGACTGGCCTTTCTTTCTCATTCACAGGCTATTTATGTGATACTGAATCAAATAAATATCCTGCCTGTTGTTACTTGTATACTTCTAATGTCTCCCATATTTCTATATACATCTATCCATAAGCCTTTGAAGCAGAAAGCATTTGAACTGAAATAAAGTTTCTGTTGTTTCCAGAGATTTCTTTAAGGTCCTTTATAGGGTCTTCATTTAAATTCTTTGAAAGGGACAGTAGTTGCTCTAAAAGTAACATTTCATATGAGGACAATTAGATCTTCTCAATTTACAAAATACATCATAGCAGTACAGCTCTTGCTATTACCCGTGAAAATTTTTCTTTCCCATACCTCTGTTTAAACTTTCAACAACTCCACAGAAATCTTTTTGCAATAAGTACCATAAAATCATAATGATAGAGATATCAATATCCTTCAGTCTTTCAGACAAGGGGTGTGAGTGATCCCTGCCTCCCAGCCAATCTTATCTCAGGGGAACCAGGTACACAGGAGTCCAGGAGTGCCCCAGTTCTTCTGCCACAGCACATGGAATTTCCTAACGCAGTGTAGCTCCATTCATCATGCAAGTTCACTTATTGCTCAAGCAAACATGCTAGAAGAGAGGAATGTTACCCCTCTCCAGATTCTCTTTTACTTCTTTAATGGACTTCTTTAATAGAATCCACATAAGAGTAGTAAGCTTCTTGAAGAGTAATCATTGAAATGACATAGACACAATGAGGCATGGTGAAGCAGAAAGTGGGGGAAGAGATGCTAGGAGAATATTGGGGCAAAATGGGAAAAATGTGTGGAAATGAGATGAAACTGGCGATATTAGTCATTGGCTTGTAAGCATAAAAGCCTTCACCATATTTACACTGAACTGTAGACATATAAACTAGAATATAGCTTCCAGGCTGTGGATGTTCATGCTAAGTTCTGCTGTGAAATCCTTAATGATTGAACTGTTGCATCATTTGTTGGGACACTACAAACAGCATATAGTCTTATTAAAAATGTCTCTACAGAGTGGGATAATGGGAATTTTTGATAAAGCCCTTCAATTTTTCCAAGTTTTGGTACATCTCTAGGAGAAGCAAAAGGAACAACAAGGTTTAAAGCGACACAAGAAAATGTTCTATCAGTTGTGAACAAAAGTGATATAAAAACAGGCAGTGCTGAAATTGTTAAACTGGTTCCATTTCACAGTCCTTGATCTGTTGATTCATTGTGATTTTAATCAAGAAGCTGAATGAGGTTGGTCACATGATCAGTTGAACTTTTTCTTTGAAAAGTACTGATAACTACAAATAGCTGTTGTAACTTCTATGCACGTTCAATGCCCAATCAAAACTTCTAGAAGAATTCCTGGTATTTAAGATACATCTTTTAGGTAGTAAAACTTTCTGACTGTTTTAATTTAATTTATCTAAACTTTACAATTATATAAGTTATATAGTTTATTAATATTTTATTTTCTTTTATACTGAAGCATGATCTGGCATATAATTCTGGGTATGCAGGAAGGGAGATAAGAAATGTTCTGACAGAGAGAAAGCATGCCAGGCCTACACCACAGCAGCTGTTATATCTCTATGCTAGTTATATCTCTATGATAGACAGACCAAAAAAACTGAAGTTTGTTGAGCTTAAAGCTTTTGGAGCATTACCACCAAAAAAAAAAAAAATAACCTTTTAGTTTTTAATGGGGAGTTTACTGTTTTGTTACAAACAGCAGTGAATTCCACTGGTCATACTTATTTTATATTCTTCCCCTTGATCAAATAAAGATTTTGTGTCGTGCTGAACACTTGAAGATATGTCAACATTCATGTTGTTTTCCTGTCTACACCATTCGGTCTGTTTACAACTGTCCTGCTTTCAGAAGTTTTCTGAAAAAAGAACCAGTCATCACTGTTTATATAGTGTTTCAAGATGCACATTCAAAACTGCATAAAAAATTAAAACGGCTTTAGAGCAGAATCCTCACGCAAATGTTGTTTAGCAGAGTAAATAACTGATTATGTGACCTATTGGTGACATTGTCTTCATTGTTTATATATATATATATATATATGTTTATATATGACCAATTCTTGGGATCTGTTACATCTTCAGGAAGAAAGTATGATGTCAGGTTTGTAGATCCTGTGTAGATGAAGACATTCAATAATTTCTTCACTGTTAATTGGAAGATACATAGAAAGGCTGCAAGTCTAACTTTGCAACATTTTTTGTCTCCATTAATATTTGTTAATTCTTTAAACTCCTCTAAAAACCTGTCAAGCATATTTATATTAATATATCTAAGTGGAGATAAATGGCTTTGAACTTATTGTTGTCTAATAGCTTGTGACCTATGTTATGATCTGATGAAACAGCCCTGGGTAGTCTTCTCTTTTTTTTTTAGCAGATATTATTGAGAAAGATACATTACTGTAATTAAAAATGAAATATAGCAATGGTCATATCCTGGGCAAACATGATATTAAATTAGAAAATGGATAGGCTCAAATGATCAGATAACCAACTACATACAGGAGCTTATGAAATGAAAATATAAGCTTATCGCTAGCATAAACTCCTTTCAGTCACAATGTCACAGAACAGAATCATAGTGTGGTTTGGATTGGAAGGGACCTTTAAAGACCATCTGGTTCCTACCCCTCTGCCGTGGGCAGGGACACCTCTCAATATATCAGGTTGCTCAAAGCCCCATCCAACATGACCTTGAACACTTCCAGGAATGGGGCAATCACAACTTCTCTGGGCAACCTGTTCCAGTGTCTCACCAACCTCATAGTAAAGAATGTCCCCCTCCAGCATTTGTTTTGGTTTAGTATGAACACAGGCATCTGTCACCATGGCAGGGGCAACTCCTGCTCTGGAGAGTAAGCCCATCCACACTGGAACTCCCTTAATCTTTCTTTGTGATTCTGAGTTCAGTGACGTGCAGTGGATATAATGCAATGAAAGTAGCATGTAATCAAGAAATATTATGTAACAAGTGTGATTCCTTTATTTTACACCAACTCTTAAATTCCTTATAGGATTGTTGTGTATCCATGCACCTGTGCAGTAGCCCTCAGTGGGGATTTTGCTGAGTCTTCCTAAACTTGTGGAAAAGGACATGTGGTGTTTTCATGCTCAGAATGAGCATGAAACAAGGTCTGCAGGAGACTGTTACAAGGTCCTTTACAAAATAATGGCTGGGGTTTTTTTGTTGTTTTCTAATTGATAGCAGCTAAATATTCTTATCTTGTTACTATTGCCTTGATGATGAATAACCCATACTGTTCCTGTTTTGTATATTCTTCTCTTAAACCTCTGTTGCATAATACACACAAATATGAATACATGCATCTGCTGCAAAATTTTCTGTTGAGCTCCCCACCAGCAAAAAAGCCATAGACACACCAATGATGAGCTGTGGTAATAATACTGCTGTCACAAGGAGTACAGCAGTCTGTACCCTTTAAAGAGTGAATCTGTAAAGGGAATAATATATTTTGTTAAAACAACTAACAAAAATAGGAAACAACAACAGACACTCCTGGAGGCATAAACCTCCTGCAGGTCGCTGCAAAACTTCTCCCTAAAGAGGGCTTGTCTTCCCCAAAGTATGTCTGTTTTCCAAAATTATATCCTCCACCTTAATAAAATATATTACCTTCACCACATCCCTTGTCTGACTTACAGTCTTAGCTTGGATGATCACAGCTGCAACAACATTGCCACCCTTATGACAAGGTTAAATTCTAGAACATTTACCATTACTTTTGCAGCAGGTTGTCTTGTATTGAAATTGGCAGCTTTACCTTGTTCAGAAATGGCTCTCAAACAGTAATCTGCAAAAAATTCCCAAACACAAAGATGAATGTTGTGGTGATAAGAAACATATGTGCCAGGCCTATGCTCATAGTTCAGGAACTGTAGTTAGCTATATTAATTTGTAGATACTATGCCTAAAAGTTCTTCAGTATAGCTGGTCCTGTAACCCTATTCTTGGTCTGATCCCAAACTGACCTTTTTTCATTGGACTTTGTCAAATTTATGGCATAATTGTTTACCTTCCCTGATTTAAGTAACACATAATTTATCTCTTGTTGGCATCAAACAGCTTGGTTCACTCACTTTAGGCCTACAGTACACATTGAATGGACGTACAAGAGACTTGGGGTTTTTTAGTTCCTCCCCTCCATAGCTAATATACAGTACTTACAACATACAGATGGGTCTACCCTCTTTCTCTACAGGAGATGTTGTCTTGCTTATGATAAATACTGTAGCAAAACAATCCAAACCTTGTCTACACAGTGTAGAAAAAAAAAATCCAAGCAATCAAAACCAAGGTTTTCTTTTAGTTATTCTATCAGGAATAGTTTCCTCCCAGTTTTCCCTGCTAAATTACTTCCTCTCCTGGTCATTACTTGCTATTTGTATAACACTAGCTATTTTACAGATTAAGTAAAATACTCAACTGGTTTTCCTACTAGTAATTTCTAGTATTAAGACCTGATTCTACAACAGATCTGTCAGGATGGTTTCATGTAGAAGGGCTCAGTGCATTGACACTGGATAACTTCTGAAGATACAAAAGAAAATGAGGCTTCTATTTCAAAATAATCCAAATGAAAGAAGTTAAAACCAGTACAAAACATAGAAAAGAGGAGTTAAGTGTCTAATGAAATGTGTTCATCTGTTCGAGCTCTTTTTCTGAATTAAGTGCCTGATTAAGTCTACATGTTAGCACACAACTCATGCAGCAAGGATTTTTCCTCCACCATTTAAGTACCAATGTCATTATCTACCTTCTTCCCACTTTAGAAATTGATGTAATTTACTAAAATTTCTTTCTTCCTGATTTTAAATAGACAGAACTAATTCCTCTCTGGGAAGAGAATGACATGGGCTACTGTGACAATAAACAGGAAAATCTTAACATGGCACAAAAGCAGTGGCCACAGAATTTTTCCCCTCATCAGTCCATTCTTTTCCGTCATCTCAGCATTTCTTGCCTTCTTGTGCAAGTGGAGAAGGAAACTCAAATTCCCCCTGGTGATTTCCAGACTTTGGAAGCTGGACATGAAAGGCTACCACAGACTTCAGTCTGGCATACAAGGGATACCTACTGGGAGAATAACCCATGATAGAAAGAACAGCCTCCTGAGAAAGGAGACACAGGCCAGCAAACTGGTCTAGATAGTACATTATCCCCAAATCCAAAGACACCATGCAAAATATGACTCCTCCTCATGACTGCACATGAAAATAACATCCCAGCCCAGGGAACCCCCTTGCTAAACACACCAGCAACTGCTGCTGCTTCATCTGCCTCCGGGGTACAATGGGGCCAGGATGCTTGACTGAAGCTGGGAACGCAGTAGGCTGGGCGGCACCGGTGCTGGCACTCTGGGCACATTTAGGTGGGCATGTAAAGCCATGACCAAAGAGGCTCCATCCCTGCCATGCCAGCCAGGCCCTGAGTTACAGGGCAGCCCTGGTCCCAAAGGGCAAAGCTGGTGCCTCCAGCCCCATGTACAGTGGGATTGCACCAAGCAAGCTGCCAGCTGGCCAGAAATCCTGCCAGACCTGCGCCCTGGTTACAGGGAGGCATGCGCTCAACCTAATCCCACAGCAACAGGAACAACTCTACAAAGGAGGTTTCTAACTCTTATCCTCAGGAACTTGCAAACCTGTATTTGAAAATCAGGTTTGCTTTTACTCTTTTTTTTTTTAATCAAAACACATTCATCTCTCTTCCTTTATGAATCTAAAATAAATAGTTCATATTGATTGTAAAGAGCCAAAACGCGTTTTCCCAGTCAACAAAACTGTGCAAAGCATTTATGCAAGGCTGGCAATTCCAGCAATATGATAGGCTTTCTTGAGGTGTACATAATTATTGACATTCCAGTCTTGATTTCCACTCCAAAACTATCAGAAATAATATTCCGGTCTTTACAGCAGAATTGAATTAATATTTGTCATATTGTCTTTTCTCTCTTTTGGAGAATTTTGATGCGTTTTCTAGAAGATGGTGTTTTGCCACCAAAGTTAGGGTTTTTTTGTTGAGGCCCTGAGCAAGTCTGGGTCCCACACGCTCAAATCTCCTGTTCTGTGGCCAGCTTGACCTCTCTCATGCTAAGCAGCTGGGGTCTTTTCCTTTAAGGGAAAAAAATGCCTTTTGTCTTTAAGGGCAAAAAAGTCAGTTTTCCATATGCCTCTGTGTCCTATATAATATCTCAGCAGAGTTACTGTCCACACGACTAAACTCTGTAATGTCAGGCTATATTCTGCTCTGGTGGCTGTGCCATTAGTTTCTCAGGAGAAAAAGTACTGACAACAATTCTGGTTTCATTAACTTAGCTGTCTTGTACTAACCAGTTTCATGCGCTGTTCTTTTTCCAGCTGATAATACTGATATCTGAGTGATACCCCACATTTTAATCTTCTGAACCTTGGAGTAAAGATAATTGATCAAAGCAAAAGCTTACAGATGCTTTTAAACTGATTTGCAGATATTTGAGTAGAAAAAAATGCAAATGTAGCCAAGAACTTTCTTTTATAAGCATATGTCACTCATTCCAAGAGCTGGACCAGAGTATCTACAAAACGTACTTTCTTGGCGGTTGTATTTTTGGTAACTATTCCTGTCAGATAGGAAGAAATCAAAGATCATGCATTTAAAGTATGTGTTCTCTGCAATCAATGCCACAAATGCTGGTCCTAGGTTTGAAAGAGTAGGCTTCTAAAATTGCGTAGAACCCATTGTAAGGTTGTAACCTTCACGTATCAAGTATCTAAAGATCCCTATAATTTACATTTTAGGGTCCAACAGGATAGAAGAATGAATTCAAAATAATAGTCCACCCCAACTACATAATTAATTCTTCACAAACCAATAACTAATGGGACATACTGACTCTCTAATTTCCTGGTTTAGCTGAATATTGTGGAGGAAAAAAAATTAATGTTATGTACTATCCCCACAGTATTGAATATACTTCTCTTTTAAAGCCTTTTAACATTTAACTTTTCATATATTTGTCTCAATACGAGATGTGACATTGACCTATGTGGGTCTTTTAGAACATCTATAGTAAAAATGTCATTGGTTTGTAAGATCGAAATGGAACAAACAGTTCACAACCACACCCATCCATCTTTAAATTCTCATAGCTTCATATCAGATGCTGTTGCTAAAACAAAACAAAACACACAACTACATTACAATAAGAGAGCAAGGAGAACTGCTGCTGATGGCTATAATCTTTCCCTCTCAGCCTTAGGGTTTCCTGAACCTCAGGTAATAACAAGCTGCTCAAGTTTGCCTCACTGTAAGGACTTTGAAGTATGTAGACGGCTGTACTGTTCAGAATTCAGCCATTCTGATTAAAACAATCCCTTCAAACTGGTCTGAAGATGCTGGAATCTATCTATTCATACCAGCTGTTAATTTGCTTGAGTATCTTACTTGCCTTTCTGTAAATGTGATCAGAATGCATTAAGGTAAGACGGATAAGAGAGGTCTCCTGTTCTAGTCAGAGGGTGGGAGGAAACTGTGGAAGGATGCTGGATGGTTGTCAACAATTAAGTGACAAAACCTGTGTCTTCACTGTGAAGAGGATGATCTGTTCATAGGAGCGAACACTGAGTCTGGGCTGAACGCACAGAGAGCCCTTCTGTGTGAACCTAAGTGAGGGCTGAAGCAACACTTGAACTAACAGCAGCAGAAACTGAACAAAAATCAGAATCCCAAAGCAGACTAATCCTTCTCCTAGGTAAAACAATATTATACTAATGAGTTTGAAATTATTCTATTTGCTCAACTCTGTAGGAAACTTCACATGAAATAAGTCACAGTGATGGGACTGAAAATTGATGTGCTGACAGAAGGGTGGGTCATGAAAAAGCCAAGGTCAAAGGCAGAACATCTGGGAAAGCCTTTTTTACATATACTTGTATTACTCTACAGCTGTGCATTTTTCTCTTACACTGTCTATTTTTTCCAGCAACACAAAATAGCCATTGGCATTAAGAAACTATTCTCAGACTGAGTAATAGTTTTGCTGCTGATGTGCTAATAATTAATTCTGTGAAGCAGTGCAGTGAAAACTAATTGTAATCTGTGCTGTGGGCTACTGCAAGAGTATGTAATCTAATACTATTTTATGATTTTCTACTACTTTGTTTCCTTACGCTTTGGGAGACTTCAAATAACATCAAGCTGTATCTTAACTAGGTAGCTGCTGGGAAAGTAATGCTGGGCTATCATGTAATGGTGAGACTTGATCCCATATTGACACTGTCTCCCTGTATTTGCAAGTATTTAGTTCCTTCTGAAAGAATTAATTCGTCTAACTGATCAACAAAATAATACATAATGAAGTAGTTTCTCAACTTTCATTCCAATAATGAAGGAGCAGCAGTCTTGGACAAGTTCTCTATCCCATATCTAATGTATATCTTTTCATATATAAAATATAGACCAGTGTTCAAACTACTGTTCTGAACCATGAATAAGAGTTTTCCACTTGAGAATGGTAGGTAATTTGCTTGCCAAATCCTCTCTTTATCAGGAATAATTTGAATCAGAAAAGTGATTGCCCAGCTATTAAGGCCTAATGGATTCAAACTGCTATCTAAATATTAAATAATAATTACAATTATTTGTTTTCACTGAAGTCAAAGAATATGTTTTGCAACTTACTTAAAAGGGCGAAAGTTCAGGCTCAAGAAAAAGTTAATTTGTCAAAAATTTAATCTTAAACATTATCATAATATTGTATTTTGTTATGTAAATTTTATTAATTTATTTGATTATATCAAAATTGTGAGTGAATTCACGTGGGAAGAAGTAGCACAGAAATCTAAACAACCTATGATATTCACAGAGATCTTCAATCCTAACCAGTTAATAAGTGCAATGCTTTTAATCTCTGACAGAGCATCTGTTTAAAGAGGCTGTTAGATAGCTTTCTCAGCATCACAGCATTAATGTTCTTTCAGCATAATTACTTCTTAAGTTTTATTTCTCTTAGACTAAACCACTGGGTTTTTTAAAGAACATTCTTTTCTTGACAAATAGTTCCAATGGTGTAAGTCACATAATTTTAAGTGAAAAATTTACCAGAAGTATACAGCAAGAAGAAGTTCAAAAGAAGATTCCATAGTGATTTCTTCAGACAAGAAAAGCAAGAAAAAAATGTCAAGATAGTGAACTCCTTTATCTCCTTTCTGTTGTTGGGGTTTTTTTTAATTTAGTCCAATCAATGCAACAAGTCACCATCATTATTTGACAGGTTTTTTCTAGCAAGGGCAATGTGTCTGTTCCTAAGAGCAATTCAAATGATATGTGACCATCTTAAAAGAAATATATGTTAATATTGTTGATAGAAATGCAGAATGATGATTTTAATCCTTACATTCCTAGGGTTTTTTAAGACAACACAACAAGAATTCATTTTGGTAAACTTTTGGGTTTTGAAAAAACTTTCTTGGTTGTAAACTTGTACAATTGATTGGAGTTTGAATTATGTTTTAATAAAAGGGACTGAAAGAAAGCAATGTGAAAATTCTCAGAATCCCAGGTAATATTCCAGAATATCACTTATGTCACATTCCATGCAAAGGAGCGTCTCGGAAAATGTCGGCAACATGCCATAATTTTTTCTGTTCCAATTAATAGAAAATGCCTTACAATCCTGCAATCACTTAAGTGAAATTTATTACAATTCAAAGGCACACATGATCGTCCATGCCACTTAAACATTCTTGCACAAGCGTTATAGGGTAAAATATTGCTCCCTCCTCCTAAATATAAAAGTACATGAAAACGCTTTTAAGATCTGAAGTGTAAATTCATGGTTCTGTAGATAATTAATACAATTTCATCATTACTATTTTTAAATGTGACTAAGAGAATATACGTCCTTAAATAATTCAGAAACAAACCCCACTGAATTTTAGCAGCCCTTGGGTGGGCACTGCAGTGTGCCTGTAAGCTGCAAACTTACTACATCTGATATTAAAGACCCTCGTGATTTTTTTTATTTTTAAATGGCAGCACATTGTCAGGCATAACAGGAACGTGCAGAGAATCAGACATTATGAAAGCACTAATGCTGCAAATGTTGTTAAACATCTGTTTCAATTTAAATCTTCACACATGTGGACTCATTGCCTCTTTCTTCTCCACAGTTAATGTTTATACCAGACAGGAATCTTATAGTTTCTGAGAAGGCACTTTGTATTTATGTGAGTAAAACACTAAGGGAAGATAAAAAGAACAGAAGTGGGTAATATTTATCAGGTGTCTGAATGTTATTTTCAAGCTAGTAGGCATATCATGTTTGTTCAAACACTTATGAAATATTTGTACTATCTTAACTCGAACATGCTTTAAGCGAAAACTTGCCTCTTTTCCATTTTCAGAATTCTCACTCACTGAAATATAAGCCAAGGTTGACTCAAAATCTAGTGAATCTTCACTTTGAGAATGTCTGTATCCTGCAAATTCTATATTCTGTATTTCTATATCTGGAAAGTATGTTCTGCAAATTATTTTCAGTTCTAAGGCTAAAAGAACCATTTCAGCCTGTTTCAAATAAATTTGCAGCAGAAAGATGTGTAGCTTCATATATTTTTGTTATTTAAAAGGTCTGTGAAACACTTCTTAAAATCAACCTTGCATACTGCAAGTGCCTAAATATCCAATTAAGTTTCTTAGTTGTACCATTATTCCTCAGTAAAATTCAGTAGTAAAAGCTTTGACCTCCTTAGACTTCTTGGTACTTGCTAGACTTAATTTCAAATAATTAACAGAATCACTTTGTTATTTCAAGTTTTACACAAGAGTTGAAAAAAACTCATTCTGTTAAGTAAAAAGTAAGGAAAAGTAAACCTAGGGGGTGGGAGAGACGGTGAGGAAAATGTGAGGGACTGGTGATTTTGCAGGTGTCTGGAGTTATATTATGGTGTAAATAAGTGGAGACAATTATCTGGGAGACAGCTGGATATAATAGGCATAAGGTTTTTACTTTGCTGTGAGTCTTTCTCAGCTCTGAGGTAAGTAGAGGCAATTTTCTCTTTCACTCTGAAGTGTTTTGTAGTGAAAAACTAAAAAACTTATCCTCAGAATCTGTGGGCAATCACAAGCATGGTGGGAGCCCGGGTGTTTGTCGTGGTTTAGCCCCAGTTGGCAACCAAGCACCACACAGCTGCTTGCTCACCTTCCCCCCGCCCCTGGTGGGATGGGGGAGAGAATCGGAAGGGCAAGAGTAAGAAAACTCATGGGTTGAGATAAGAACAGTTTAATACTTGAAATAAAATAATAATAGTAATAAAAATTGCAATGAAAAGGAGAACAAGAGAGACAAACAAAACCCAGGAAAAACAAGTGATGCAACCGCTCACCACCCGCCGACCAACACCCACCCAGTCCCCGAGCAGCGATCACTGCTGCCCGGGCAACTCCCCCCAGTTTATATACTGAGCATAACGTCATATGGTATGGAATAGCCCTTTGGTCACTTTGGGTCAGCTGTCCTGGCTGTGCCCCCTCCCAGCTTCTTTTGTACCTGGCAGAGCATGGGAAGCTAAAAAGTCCTTGACTAGTGTAAGCACTACCTAGCAACAACTAAAACATCAGTGTGTTATCAGCATTCTTCTCATATTGAAACCAAAACACAACGCTATGCCAGCTACTAGGAAGAAAATTAACTCTATCCGAGCTGAAACCAGGACAATGTTTAAACTGTTAAACTTTTAAATGTCACTTTAGATACCTTCTGAACATTGGCTTTTTATTGTTACTGCTTAGAAAAGTCATAGTCCTGTTTTGCTGACAATGTATGTAAACCTGCCACGATACTCCCCATGTCAGTAATCTACTGTCCTCAACATGACCTGTGCTTGTCAAGTCTTCAGTCATACGTGTTTAAGGACCAGATCCATATCTGATCAAATCAACTTAATGCTTGGGAAATAAATATGTTATTTTCATTCATATCAGAAGAAAGGGCTTTTGTGGGTAAAGAGAACTAGAGAAGGACGTGCGAAAAGAGTCTAACTTAAGGAATTGCAAATGTGGTTACAGTTGTGGATTTCCTTGCAACAGAGTTTCTCAGGGATTTGAAAGGCATCTTTGAATATTACATTTTGGAAAAAGGAGAGAGGAAATCAGTTGGAGACACAGGACATAACTACACTATTCTTTGTCAGAAAAATATAGACTTGATCTCTTTCTGAGGATCTTGCATTGAGAAGCTGCAGCATTAGCAAAAGTCCCATGCTCAGCAGCAGTAACTGTAAGTAGCAATTTGGACAATAGATTTTCTTTCCGTTCCTTGGACATTTCTTTAAGTAGAGATTTATCTAAGAGCCATTTTTGGACGTTGCCCAGGAGCACAATTATACAGGCTTCCTAATTTCCATCTGAAAAATTGTATCAATAACTTCAACATGCATCTCATGTTTTAAACATATTCAGCATTCCCCAAATTTTAACGGTGATTAGTGAAACTAATGACTACAAATGGATTTGCTTGACGTGATTGCAGAAGCTGTTAATATTAGAGGTTGAGAACATTAATCTCTTACTTCAATGAGCGTTTAAAAGTGTGGAACGTAATGACTTTTCTGTGCATTGCTTTCAGCATATTGCTAAATATTAAAAATTTTTTTATTGGATAATAACACATCTCTGCTACCAAGAAAAGTGGTCCAGAGTGGAAATGTTTTGATTTGACAGAATAGATTTTCCACAATAAGACTTTCTTCAAAAGTCATCACCAAAGGAGTGGTGTTTCTCATACTAGACTATTTCCAGTGCATTACTGAACCAAACCTGCAGGAAATAAAGCATAAGTCTCTTCTAAGTAAATAAGCAGGACTAACTGGTACAGATTAAATTGTTTCTTTTAGAGACCTACCCTGTGGAAAAAAATAATTTAAATTACATTTTAAATTACTCTAACTTCCTTGAGCTGTTTCCTAATGAGTTACTGAAACTACAGTTACGACTCACATCAGGGAACCACCCAATTTGGCATTAGCCTCTACATCTACTTTTAACAGACAAGGATGCAGCAATATTTTAGAAATTAAAATTAAAGTGCTGGAACTGGGCCACAGAGAAGGATGCTTGTATACTTACACAGTTCATACAGAATTCTGTATTAGGTCTCTCATTTTCATAAGGTCTAAGAACCAATAATATTAATTAAATCAGGATGATCTAAACAGTGGCATAAATATTTTAGGAGGACCCAAAGAAGTCTTTGGAACTTTGATGAAACCTTTATCATCCTAATGCTTTCTATTACTTGGAGCTGCTACTGGCCAGCTGTGTCACTTACCAGATTCTCATGTAGCAATTTCTTTACATGTGTAATAGCTTGTGACTACACTTCAGGCATAATTATGTGTGTAAAATGTGATCAACAGCTTCTAGGCCTCGTGGCCTTTCAGTAGCTACTAATTCCTCCCATATCCAGTTTCAGTGTGAAGCAATAGCTGTAAAGGTGATGGGCAGAATGGAACTGTCCCCAGAGCCCATAATCAATAGCTGGAGGACCCCCCTGTAATGCGGGCATAAGGTAACCCAGTGCCTGGAGTTGCTGTTGCAAATTTCTCAGCACTACGTCTGTTTTTCCTTTGATCTTTTACTCACCAGCTAGTTTATCGGTTCATTGCTAGACAATTGCTTTAGACAATTAAATATTCATATATCTCACCCCTAAGTAGGGTGCTTGGAAAAGGAGAATTGATCAGGCAGTATACTTTCCAATACGCTGAAGAAAAGTTTTTCTTGATTTATTGCTTTTTGTAGGTATATCCCTTGCCCTGTTTAAATAATGCAAATAAACAGGAATTCTACTCAAGAACAAGATAGATCTTTAATTTCATTATCACCTGCTTGCAGATCTGTAGTCTGTCATTAATACATAGTTCAATTTTCACATAAAATGTAAGAGTAAGTTTTTATTAACAGCAGCTAATTCATGTAAGTCTTTTTAGAAATAAATGTCAAAACACTTTTTATCCCACTATGTAGTGGACCACAGAGAGGCAAGGTGACTTGGTCAGTGTCATACAACAGATATGCCCAGTGCTATCTTATGCACCATACTTTCCTATGCCAGGTACAAAAGAAAGGGAAATCCAACTACTTTTACTTCTAGACAAATTAATTTTCTCTAGAAATTTAAGTACCCTTTCTCTTCTTCACTTCTCATTCTAAAACAAAAGTCAATTCTTCCCTTACTGGTCATGGATATCTGCATACAACAAATTGCTTTTTAAAAAGGCAGTACCCAGATTTCAATAATTGATTCCAAGTATAATCTTATTTTGTTTACATGCACAAACCACACTTCCAACCTATGTGAACAAGCAGCAAATAAACAATCATTTTCCTCTGGTAACTCCAATCAGCTTCAATATTCAATGCCTACAGAAAAATTCTTTATCAATAATTGTTTATGATCAGAAAACAAAGCAGAATATAAACCTTCTTTCACTCAGCTTCCTCTGCAAGCAGTTTCTGCACAGAACTGAACACATTTCTCTAAAATAAAACATTTATTTGTGTATGCAGGAGCAATGCTTAAAAGTATGTGCAATAATATCACGTGTGAATTCTCACCATAATATACAATCAGCGTTAGCTTAACATATAAAACTAGCTTTCCACTGTATCTACAAAAGACATTTTCTAAGGAAGTGTACAGTGATGAAAAATTCAGGATATCTTTGAATCTTTATTTCTAGCTCTAAGTGCAGTTTATTAATCAACACGTTTAGTATGCTAATACTCTAAGGAAAATTGTAATGAAGCTGTGCAACAACCTGGAGTTTTATTTCTAATGCTCTGATACATTTGTTCAAAAGTTTTGTAAGGAACTGTGATGAGTCAGATGGTCTCCCCAAACAGAACTGTTAGAAAAGTTGAGAACTGTATGTTCAATGGGTTTTACTGTGGTGGGTTAACCTTGGCTAAGGGCCAAACTCCCACTTAGCTGCTCACTCCCCCTACTCAGCAGGACAGGGGGAGAAAATAGGATAAGAAAGATTGTGATTTGAGATAAAGACAGGGACATCACTTACCAGTTACTGACTTGGGGAAAATTAATTTGATTTATTGCCCATTAAAATAGATTCAGGTAGTGAGAAACAAAGACAAATATTAAAACACCACCTTCCCCCCACCCCGCTTTCCCATGCTCAAATTTACTCCTTCACTCTGAGTATGAGCTGTGGAAAATTTAAAGCAACTCAGTTCAAAAAAAGAATCCTTCTTCTGTAATGCTAATAACTCATCTTGTGTTTATTACATATCTTCCGGTAATTTGTTCTCTATCACATGACTGTCATCTTAGGAGCACTTTTCTTTTTCCCCCATTCCAGGATGGTATTTTTCCAGACTTGATCAAACTTTAAGGAGTTTCAGAAATTAAACTGAACTTTGAAATTCAGGTGCATAACTGTAACTGCAGTAAATGGACACTGTTTGCAGCACTGTAAATAGAGTTACTGAGAAAGCAGAACTATTAAGCTACAGACCAGATGGTATCTGAAATTCTGTATTCATTGTGCTGGTTACCAGAAATTTTATAGCGTTTTCCCAGATATAATAATAGCAATATGTTAGTAAAATCACAGTTTTGTGACTTACCTTGACACCTACATTATCTAGCAGGCTTTGGGTTTTTTTAGCTCTCGCAATTAGCATCTATGTTAACTTGGAACCTCAGGTTTTATGGCATGAAAAGTAGGATTCTTCTCATTAATTCAGTGAAAAGCTTCAGAGAATGACCCCATAAAAGCTAAATAAAAAAAAGGAACAAAGATAGAACCCCATCTGGAACCCAAACTTATTTGTAAGCCAATTTAGTAGCTTTAGAAAGCTTTGGGATTGGCAATGCTAGATTCAAGCTTCCACAGTACAGCTGTTGTTTTGCTTTTTTTTTGCTTGTTTGTTTGAGGGAGGAGTTATGACTTTGCCTAAATTAAGACATGTGTTACACAGAAAAGAGCACTTCTGAAACTTGAATAGCCATTCAAGACTTTAAGTGAAATAATGGTGCTGACAGAGCAGAAATTGAGAAGGGTGAATACTTGAAAAGATGAGTAAGAGATGTATCTCTGGAACAGTTATTCTCTGAGGAGGTTCAGCAGGTAATGTCAGACAGAAAAGAAAGATTTTTTTCAAAGAAGAGAATAAAAGCCCTAGAAATAGGAAGAATTTGGTTGCTATTGCAAAATAGGGCAAACTATAGGTGATATATTTGCTCAGAAGTCAATTGTATATTAAAATATATGCTATATCTTTAGTTGCAATATATCAATAATGTTTAATCAATTTGGTGACTTTCATAATTTGTAAGTCTTTTGACCAAAATATCCCTGAAGATGTATAGAAGCAGAAAGCCAAAGCACTAATTAAATTTTAGATCAAATTTATTAAAGAGTCACCTAGGCTGTTCAACAAGCACTTTCAGTAAGCATAACCTGGCACAGATATTGGAAAAAGCATTCCTGGTCACCACTAAAAACATGCTCCTATCCTCATTCCTCCCATCCCTTATACCAGCACAATGATCGTGTGTGTTTATACAGTGAACTGGGTCAGAGAGCTGAGCAGATAAAAATGGAAAGGAGGAAGAGAGAGGGAGGAATCATTTTCTGTCAGATCAGATCCTGCATCCGATTCACTACTTTGACACATGAACGATTTTCTGACACAACTGAGCCTTGAGAGAAGGGATCACACAGGTAAGCACTGAGCAGGACTTCTTTAGGTGGAAGTGGTGACCCGTAACTGCTGAAATGGCTGCTGAGAAATTCCCACCTGAGAAGCACCAGATTCAGATTAGGGTATGAGCTTACCCTGCTGATCAAATATTTTCTAAAATAATTGACAGGCTGACTTTTTATTAGCAGTATTTATTTGTAGCAGGATTATCTAAGCAAGTAAACCAGACAAACATCCAGTAAGGATCAGAAAGAATAAGCTACAATAAACTTATTTCTATCTTACTGTTAGATTTTTTTTGTGTTGCGTTACATGTTTCTCTCTTGCACTTTAGCCTGAATTGCACCATTTTCATCTATTCAATGATATTTTATTATTTAAGATCTTCTTTTAACCTTCTCAGCTATACGCAGGTTACCCAGCCTGGTCAGCTAATGAACCCAGGCATCCTGTTGGTCATGATATTTATTTATCTTTTATACTTCAATTCAGAATCCAATGTTTTGAGCAATAAGTGAAACTTCTTCAACAGATATGTATCAAATGAAAACTAATGTTTGCTTTCTAGTAGCTCCTACTGGATTGTTGAGCAGGCAGCAATCTTACATTAATTTTTTGACCTGACTTATTTCTGGCAGTTGCAGAAGCTAGAAGAATGTATCATGAGGCCAATTTGCACTCTGTGTGTAGCTGCCAAATACAGGTCACTGTTTCTATCTAGGGAGAAATAGCTTGTCTTTTCCTTTTCCTCTCTTCTTTCTTGATAACATTTTCTGTAGGAGATTCTTCTTTCTAGCAGTGCCAGCTCCATCAGCAAAATACAATTCCTACAGTCCAATAATCTATAAAATTATTAAACTGAAACATTCATTTTTTTCTTCTGCTACTTTAGTCTGGCATAAAGCTTCCTTCAGGAAGGGAAATATTTTCTCTTCAGACAGCAATTTCATACTGTTGATCATCTCCTTTATTGACTAAAACCTTGTACGAAGAAATGAAAACAAATATATTTTGATTCTTATGTGCCAGTAACTGACCACAATAAAATACAACCTATTACAGATATCTACTCAGATTTCCTGCAGCACTGAAGAGGAGAAAGGTACTGTTGAACTTCACCATAGTTGGATTTTGTCTTTTGTACATGAGAACAGAACTGCTAACTGGCTATCTAGTTCCACACTAAAACTGATTTGGGATCCTTGCTGCGGTGTGTGCTGGAAAACAAGGTACAATGTGGAACTTCACAGCCCAGAAAATGGCATATGAACAATTGGTATGCACAAGGTTCTCCAAATATCATCAGATTTGTTTTTGGAAAAGTGGGCAAAATATGCAAAGGAGCATGCCAGGTCTCCTCTGTAGTCTTCTGCCCTCTGCCACAGATAGTTATAGGACAGTTTGATTTTGTGGGACCTCTGTGGTCCCAGGTTAGGATGTACATCTGGTCATACAGAGAAAAGGAGTAAGTGAGGTGTTACCTTAGGCCTCCTATACTGAGTTGTGGGTCAGCCCACGCTAAGCACATTTTAGTTCATTCTGTTACATGAAGAATGCTATCATTTGCTGTGGGGCTTTCTGAAGATGAAGTGCTTCTTTAAGTCTGGTTTTACTACTGGTAGAATGGCTGAGGCGCCTTAGGAGATTTTAAGAGGATTTCAAATAAAAGCTTAGTTTCAGTTTCCTGTTCTCAAGAAGTCACTTGGGACATACTATTCTACTTTTTATAGAAGCTGTGTTTTAAGAGTGTGTTTTAACAGAAATGAAACTATTTTCAAAATGCTCCAAAATATAAAACTGTGCTTCCGTACTGTCGGAGCCTCCTTTCACCACCTTCCAGGCTTAGGCTAAAAACCAAAGTATCTTCTAACTGAACTAAGCACAAGGCCTCCCCATATAAAACAATGGCCATGTAAGAGGAAAACACACTCAAAGATGCAACACAGTCCTTTAAGAAGAGCGGTGTGCTTCTCCCTGTACAGCTTGCTCTCTGATAATGTATAAAGCTGAGAGAGAGAACAGTAGAGCATCATGTTTTAACACTCTCATATTCCAAGTCTATAATGCCTAAGATGGCGGCTGCATAGTATGTAGATCTGCAAGTGAGGCATGTTTTTTGTATCCTTTATGTTCTCCATTAACATCTATACAAGGACAGCTGCAGCCTGGCCCCTCAGGAGTGCTGGAGATTAACTATCCCCTGGTCTTAGAGACAGACATATCAGCTGCAACATAGATTTTACTGGTTTAAAGCTTAAATAGATAGAGAATAAAAGTGCTGTGGCATAGACAGCAGGTCGAGGGAGGTGATTCTGCCCCTCTACTCGGCTCTGGTGAGACCTCACCTGGAGTACTGCATCCAGCTCTGGAGCCCTCAGCACAGGAAGGACATGGACCTGTTGGAGCGGGTCCAGAAGAGGGCCACAGAAAATGATCCGAGGGCTGGAGCACCTCTCCTACGAGGACAGGCTGAGAGAGTTGGGGCTGTTCAGCCTGGAGAAGAGAAGGCTGCGGGGAGACCTTATTGCAGCCTTTCAGTACTTAAGGGGGCCTATAGGAAAGATGGGGACAGTCTTTTTAGCAAGGCCTGTTGTGACAGGACAAGGAGCAATGGTTTTAAACTAAAGGAGGGGAGATTTAGGCTAGATATAAGGAAGCAATTTTTTACAATGAGGGTGGTGAAGCACTGGAACAGGTTGCCCAGAGAGGTAGTGGAGGCCCCATCCCTGGAAACTTTCAAGGTCAGGTTGGACGGGGCTCTGAGCAACCTGATCTAGTTGAAGATGTCCCTGCTCACTGCAGGGGAGTTGGACTAGGTGATGTCTAAAGGTCCCTTCCAACCCATAGCATTCTATGATTCTATGATTCTAAAGCAGAGCAGGAGTAATTTTCAAGGTAACAGCAGGAGAAATTTTCAACACACAGACAATTTGGTGCTTGCAATTAAAAAAAACAGAAACAAGTATCAGGGGCTTCAAAATAAAATTTTCAATCTGTCACAGGAATTTTCTTTCATATTGTGGAAAATTAAACCCCTGATAATTTCTCATTAATCATATTTTAATAGAAAGAAATAGTGATAACTTCATGAAACTGTGCCTGATTCATGCATATTTTAGTTCTTCCAGAGCTTATAAATGCTTGTTATAACATATCTGTTATGAGCAATGGGTAGCTGCTGGAATGGGCACTGACAATCTGATACCAGGATGACTGACCTGTTCATCCAAATGTTTCCTTGACAGCTGGAGAAGCACCCCTCCAAACCGTTCTCCTGACTGCTGTCATTTGGCCATTTCTCACATCAAATCACAGAATAATTTAAGTTGAAAGGTACCTGCATTGGCATCTATCCCAACCCCCTGCTCAGAGCAGGTCTAATTTTACCAGATTTCCCCAGGCCAAGTCCAGTCAGGTCCTGAACACCTTGAAGGCTGTGGAGCCCACAACCTCTCAGGGCAACCTGTTCCTCCTGGTAAAAAAGTTTCTTTATATCTAATTGGAGTTTTCCATGTTCCAGTCTGTGCCTGTTGCCTCTCATCCCATTGCTGAACACCTCCAAGAAGAGTCTGACTACATCTTCTCTCCATCCTCCTATCAGGGATTTGTAGGCAGCAGTAAGGTCTCCCCAGAGGCTTTATCTTCTCCAGGCTGAACAAATCCAGTTCTTTGGTTTCTCCTAGCATGTCCCATCCTCCAGCCCCGCCAACCAACCCTGCAGGAGCCAGCCCCATGACAGCCAACCTTCATGGCACATCTCAGTTCTTGCCAGCTTCTCACACTGCAGTCTATCCTGCCTGGAACTTCATCAGCTGAGATGATGGTTGAATGCATAGGAAGGAGAGTAAGTTGGGTGTATGGCCTTTTGTCACTTCATCCCACTCTTGCAAAAAAACCTAATTGATTTCAAATTTTATATTAAACCTCACATTTATTTTTGGGTGAGAATAATAAAAACTTGTTCCCCTGGCAGTTAGGCAAAAGTAAGTGAAATTACAGCATTCTCTGAACGGACTAAAATTTTTCTGATTAAAAAAAAAGGTGGGGCCAGAATGGAAAAATTGAGCATATTTTTAAGCTTCACTGAATTCTAAACATTTGTCCAAGGATTTTGCTAAACACAGATAAGTTTGGGATGATCTTACAGTGATAGACGAGCTGCAACTAGAGAAAATAAGGCTCGACTTTTTTAATTAGAAAAAAACTGAGTGTTTAGGAAAGCTATTTTAAAATGAAGATTTTTGAATGAGCTTTATATTACACTTGAAAAAGGGTATTCCTGTGTATACAAGGAAGGAAGATTAGTTAGAAAACTATTTTTAAAATTGTGCAGACTGCATTTAAATTTATAATGTCTCTTGGAATGAAAGTATAAATATTTATGAATTAATGTTATCAATTTCTGTAGCAAATCAGATTTTTATTTAAATATTTCTGAAGTAAAGCTTTCTCCTCAGATAATGGAATCCAAATAATTAAGTAAATAATATTCATTTATAATAAATATCTAAAATGATATTTTCCAAATTGTTGTTTCTTCTGCTTTATATCTTTTACTATCACCTATCCTAATAAGATTTGAGCTGAAAAAGGTAATTTGTAGTATGACAAAGCTGTTCAACTGGTGAACTAAATCCTTAAATTATATGGAATATTAGAATATTTTTTTTTTCTGAACAAATCAAGTTTAATCCCCCAAGGGGGCTGGATTTTTAGACACTCAGTGAAACCAAAGGAAATATCTTCAGAACCTGATTTAGTCTATTAGTCTATTGTTGCCTTCCACAAGTGTTAATTGCCATGGGACCTAAGAAGGGAACGACATTTATACTGAAACTAATGGCAAATAATTTCTTAAAATGTCCTTTTTATGAATTATTTATGTTGTGTAATAGGCTATATGTTATGGAAGAAATCTTCAGAGAACTAATAGCAAGTATCAGCAATTTACAACTGATTAATTAGTGAATTATTACTTAATGATTATTACAAGTGAGCTAATAATGTATCAATCCTTGTTCATGGAAGATAATGCTGAAGTATGTATAACTGAAAGGTGTTTATATCCACTGATACAGGGAGCTGATATGATATTAGAGGATAAAATGCAATTTGTTTAGGAGTCTTGCTAATTAACATACCTGTGATGCATACATTATACATTATTGACAAAGTTAAAAGTACCAAGGATCAGTTTTAGACAGTAGCCAAAGCTTCCAAAATTTCTGTTTCAGGCCTCTCCTCTTCTGTATACAAAATATACTGAGAAAACAGACTTAAAAATGAAACTCTACAGCCAATATTTTGTGTGGTTTTTTAAATAAAACAAGTAAATAGCATACAAGCTTGTCTACATACACATATATTTATGTTTTCCCCAGAAGAAAGAGAAAAATAAACAAAAATAGATAATGAAAATATCTTCCAGTGCTGGAAAAAAAATATGTTGAGAATGATTTTTTTTTCTATTTTTTGTTTGTTTTCCCATTTTTCAAAGGTGGAAAAACCTTGTTTCCTATATCAATAATTTTTAATAGGAATTTTTATCTTTAGCAACTTGAAGTGGAAAAAGCTTCCATTTTACAGTCAAATCTAGGGGTCATGGCAGACCATGAAAAAGAATAACATTCACTTTTTTTTTAAAAGAAAACACCCAATATGACAGAGACAGGTGTTGAAAGTGAACATGGTGGTGCAGAAGGTGGCAGTGTTCCCCCTGGTGAGTTTAAATGCTAGCGTGGTGTACAGGGAGTGGGCACAGCTGTCATTTAATGAAGTTGTATGAATTCCTTCCCCATCCACTAATGCGTATGACAAGGAAATGGAAAAATAAAATGTATGTTAATGCTTTGCTTATTACTTACTGATATGAGTCAAGTAATACCCTATTAAAATTCCAATTATGTCTCTTACCTGCCTCCCTGTGCTGATAGTATATAAAATCACCTCTGTTCACATTACGGCAATGCAGACTATAGAATTTCATTATGAATATCTTTTTTTTGTTGTTTTTGTCACGGTCAGACATCTGTGGTCTGTTATGTTCATTCTGCCCACAAGTATACACCAAACTCAGTAACGGGAGTATCTCCTAATTACCTCTGCAAACTATTTTGCTCTTGCTTTCTCTAATAAATAAAAGAATATTTTCAGATTTCAGTAGTTTTCAGAAAGGAAGATAATCCACTTTCTAGCTGTAATGCATTAACTGAAAAACTGTAGAATAACAGATGTCATTGCAGATTGGATTTATTTTTCCAATGTGCTTTTAAATGAATGAATGTGAAACTGTTAATACTTGTTGTATCTCAGAAAGTTGGTTATATTTACATGATTTTAATGCCTGTTTTTTAATGTTAGAACTGCAGTCACGTATGTGGGAGGTAACTGATATTTGGCAGTTTCCCAAAAGAGCCTAGCTGCCATGAGCTTGTCATTTAGGATGACAGCCATCTTTTCTTTCCTATTTATTTTGTGATTTCATAAATCAGATCTTTTTTTCACAGTTAAACACTGAATGCAGTATTTCTACTCACAGTACAGCTCAATAGTCAGATAAATATTCCAACAATGCTATATGGACAAATGAAGATGGGTATATTTTTCCTGGAAGAAAGATATTCTAGTCTCCTAAAGCAGTGTTGCATTGTGGTTGAAGCTGTACAGAGACATTTTCTTCTGGATGCAGATAAAGAAATACATGCTGGTTCATTACCTGTAGGCATCTTGAGAATGTGATAAAATGAGATCCACTAGTAAACCAACCTGCAGAGGTTATGGTCAGGAAAAATAACACTGTAAAGAGTGATGTCCTATCACTCTGAATCTATATCCTTGAATGCTGTGGAGTCATGTATACTTACTTTAATGCCAAAGACTTTTTTTTTCACTTCTGTGTTATCGTATCAATACAGTTATGAAAGAATGAGCTGGACTGCAGCTTTCCCTCTACATCATCCAAATTGTCAGCTTAGCTCTGTCTGCAGAGTCCTCATTAGAAAGGGGAGTGGAAGAAATGAACAGCTTGCTTTTTTCAGATTCCAGATGGAGTTTGTAAATCTGACAGGTGGGGAAGAGAAATGAGTGGGAAAGAAAAATTTTCATACTTGTGAAATGACAAAAATCTGTCTATAAATCCTTGAGAAAATGAATATTGGACAAACCAGGGTTGCATATTATACCTTTCCTGAATATAACAGCATTTGAGGGGTTAATAATTCAAAAATACTTGTAACTAACACCCAGGTAATCTGCAACTGCAAATATATCAGATGAATACCAGCTGAGATCCTTGATCGTGAATAGATTACTTTGCACAAAGACTTGCGTTATTAGGTGTTTCATTTGAACCTACTTTTCCTGTATCCTCCATGTATGAAATGTTTCTCTGCTATAGAAATATGAATCTTACAGATACAACTTATTTGCTTGTTTTTAAAATTCAATCATCTAACGTATTTTCAGGCATCAAATAACTGTACAAGGGCCACATGGAACACACTTTTTACTTTGTTTCACTTAAATTTTTAAGATTTCACATAACTTTTAATACGCTGGGCTTCATTTTGAGTTTGCAAGTATGAGGCTGTGGTTTTCCAGATATGGGTATTAGATGACACTGCACAGGTGTCTAACTAGGTAGCTGTCTAGCTTCAGGTCAAGACTTATCTGATTGCTTGCTTCACATCTGACTGTGCCGCTTATCCTGAAATGAATCGGACTTAAATGAATACAGCAGTTAGTTTGTACAAATCATACTTTCCATTTTGTGCATTTGCAGATATTGGAGGCAATGGAAAGGAAGCCAGGTTGAAAGCTTAAAAGCTAAACTATATACTACAAGGCACTCAATTTCTATATTTCCCAAATGTGTCTGAAAAGCAAAAGGTAAGGAAGGAGCATGGCAAAAAAAATTGAATGTGTGATAATGAAATATCTGACTGAAAACCAAATTTCCTTTAACAGTTTGTAAATAAGTATGTGCATTCAGAAAGAACTCTGGCTCCTTTGTATTCACAGAGGAATATCAAACTCCTAGATATCCTCTGCGGAAAAAATGTATATGCTGGGAAAATAAAGGTCCTGCCTCTGCTGCAGGAAAGTATTACACTGATGCTTTTAGAAATTGTGGAAGGATATTTGTGACCTGCTATACTGTGTTGTACACCATAAATTCTTCAGTTTTTTGTTACAAGCTGTTATTTTTACTTTAGTTGGATTTAGAAAGCAAAATACCTTTTAAGCTAGTATTTCACACCTCACTGTCTGCAAAGTGTGCAAAAGAAAAAGGATTGTTTACTGGTTGACTCAAAGAATTCTAATTTCTCTTCCCATTTTGTATCTTTATGCCTTAATCTAAGCTTCTTGGGAAACAGCCATACTGTTTATTCTCTCAGAGGCTCTAGGCAGAGATTTATTAGCAACATGCTTCTGAATTCTTCAGGTTAATATACGACTGAAACGCACATACTT
>VYZW01047954.1:11139-55918 GCA_013401315.1 Balaeniceps rex
AGTCACAAGAGCTTAAAATTTTGTATTCTACACTGAATTTGCTTTTGTGCAAGCAAATGGCATGGCATCACTTAAAAAATAATTAGAATCATTCTTAGGATATGTCAGGCAAGCATTGTGCTTACAGGAGCACTCAGGCAGCCAGGTACCCTGTGGAATTATGTAATTGCCTGGGTTTGTTGCCTCCATACCTGTGCCTCAGCTCCCAGATAGTCTTGGCCCCACTCATCTGCCAGTGGTACTTAACTTTTAATCTTCCAGCTGTAGGATATAATACAGAGACATTTGGGACAGTTCATATGAGGGAGAAAATGTTTTCCATGGCACACTGGGAAGGGGACAGAAATGTACCTTTTATAGTAGTGGTGGGGAAATATTTGTTCATGCCAAAGAAATATTAGTCGAAGTATTTTGTTCTAAATATTTGCATTCATGCTGTAAGACTGTGTCTTTATTTTAAGCTCTTGTGACTAAAGCCACTGTGCACGCAGGGTTTCGCTCAGGCACATGAATTGCTGAACTGAGGCCACACTTACAAAGCATGCTAATTTATGAATCAATTAAACTTAAGGAAAGGGAGGGGCAGGAAATGGTAATAGCAACAGACCTTACCCGAATACAGGATCCTGTTTTCCAAGGTTTACTGGGCTGCATGAAGGGAGATATGCAAATTGTGTCTGTGTGTTAGCAGCCTGCAAGGCAGCAAACAAGGGTGGACAGTGTGTGTTTCATATTTCCCATTCATGCTTCTTTTTTGAAAGGTTCCTTTGCACAATGAGTATCCCTTTCGTTTATCCTCTTATCCTGCTTTGTTTATTTTACTTTCGCTTTTTGAGAACACTTCTGTAAATGACTGTCCTTTTTTTCCCCCCTTATGTTGTCTTAAATTTCATCTTTGCTTTTCTTTTCATTTTCCTGCACTCGTACTAATTGTACATAGCTGCCAAAATGGTGCAGAAAATTGCCTGTAAGTACCAGCTAGGGGCTGACAAGGTAGTCCTGGTTATTTCCGTAGTTTTAGAATGTAGATATGCTCGTTCCCATTCAACATTGCTTTCACCATTGGAATAAAAATTGAATGTAATAATGACTTCAGATATCTGCGCTAAAATTATCTGCTAGTAAAAAGAAACTAGAGAGTAAAATTTCTACTCTTACAGCTGTACATCTGAATTCTGTGGTAAAATCAGTGCAGAGGCCTGATCCTAAAAGTATCTCTCTTGAGACACTTTAGCCTATCATAGACCACACAAAATTTCTCAATAATCAAGGACCACACAGCAAGAGTTAGGAGACAAAACATTATGCTTTCCAACTGAATACAGCAGTGCACTATGAGCAATTCTGCAAAGCACAAAACCAATTTAGATCATATAGGAAATCTCCCAGAGTGTACCCACCTGTCTAACCACAAAGGAGACTTAAATCAGATGTGCTGTGCTAAAACAGAGAGAAGAGAGAGCATATCAGGAAACACTGGAGTAGTTCCTCTTTCCTCCAGCTGTTTTCTACCTTCCATTGCCCAGACAGCAGCAAAGAGGAGTTGACAGGCTCCACTTTTTTCATCTAAATCTTTACTGAGCCAAATTCTTCTGAATTTTAGCTATGCTTCCTCCCTTCCTACAGCCAAAGAATAAAAGGAATTTTTCTTAGAAAGTTTGCAGTCCACCAGCTGTTTAAATTGAGGAGACTTTCTTTCTGTTGGAGCAAAATTGGCAAAGGCCTAATGGTGTGTTTATACATTGTTCACAGCCTTAGAAGGGAAAATTAGTAATTTGTTAGGCTGTGCTTTGACTGTCACAAGCGGCAGTTATTGTCCTATGTACTTTAAGGCCAAAAAAAACCCAGCCCTCAGAGACTGAAGATATCACTGGTGGCCATTATGCACGTCAGAGAGATTTTGTGGATAAAAGCCATGTTTCACTCCTTTCTGTCCCAGCTATGGTGGAGAAGGAGAGAAGATTAGGAAAGTGAACTGAATTCTAGTGATAGGAAAGAAAAGTCTGTTCCAATAATGGACACACTGCAGCTAGACCCACATAAAATGCCTATTGCATGAGAGCTGAGGGAAGAAGAAAAGATGTTCTGCTCCCAAGAAGCAGATGTTCTGCTCCCAAATGTGAAATTACTGAAGTTGTGGCCATTCATTTGTCTGTCTGCAGCTAGCTGAACATTTGAACATTTTGATAAGTATCTTCTCTCTTGACACTATTGAGAGCACAACTGCTGGAGAATATTCTTCTTGGAGAATAATCTGGGATGTTCGCTATTGAAAATTTAATGAAGAGATTTTAGAGAAATTGAGAGGAACTTATTACAGCAAAAATTTTGAGGAAGTGTTAGCTTCAAAGATGAATTTTGGCATTTGAGACGTACAGACACAGAGGAAACACTTAGCCACGTCTGATGTGGTTTTGAATGTACAAATAGATACTCTATCACAAACACAGGTGAAATTTGGTCCCAAAATAAAACAAAAATCAAGAACTGTAATCTCTTTTTTTTTTCTGCAGAACTTGAGAAAGTTTGAACCTATTTGAAAACTGCTGCGATGGCCTATCCCAAACTTATTACTGCCCCTAAAAGTATATGAAAGAAGTAATGTTTTACATTTCCAACAGGCTAGGAAATTTAGATATTCCAAAATACAACCCACTTTGATCCCAGTAAAGTTGCATCTAGGAGAAGCTAAGTCAGAAAAATATTAAAATTTAATGAATTTTTGAAACTCTTAGTTTTGTGACATCTGTGTGTACAAGGTAAATATTAGTATTCATTCTTCTCTACCTACCAGTTGGTTTTGGTTTTTTTTAAGATGAGATAGCTGTAAGTTTTTCAGATTTTTATTGCCAGTCACAGTAACATAGATGCTTTAATGAGAAAAGTTCATTCTCATACTTGTAGGTAAAGATGACACTGATGGGAAATCTGAATAGTAGTTAAAAAGCTACATATGACTTAACAGTTCTAAGGCTTCGCAGGGGTTTTTCAGGTACTGTTAGCCTTGTGCCATGAGATTAAAACTTTTAAAGGTGCAATATGATTTTTCTAAGACTGGCTTTAAATATAAAATTAATCTTAGCTAGGCATGTTCAAAGCACTGAAAATATTCTGCATTTAAGCAGAAAAGTTTAGATCCTCTGCTGATATAAATTGATGTCTCTTTTGGTATCTATGAGAAGTTGGCAGTTTACCTAACTAGGTTTTTGCCTTAAAGACACTGGGCCATATGAAATGTTCCACAAAAATATCTAATATTAGTATTGATCCATATTGTCCAATTTGTTAATAGCATAAATTAAATTTGCATGCACTGGTATTTTCTATGGAAGTTCCAGGTGTCGCTGGCAATGCATAATGGTCCATACAAGAAGCATCCCTTGTACAGAAGCACATGTGAGGAGTATTTGTCTGACTTTGAATGAAATTTGTAGTGATTATCAAGTGAAGGCAACATCCCCCCCTCATTTGAGGCTGCAGCTTCAGGAGAGAAGCAGAACTGTAACTTTGGTACAGAACTTCTCCTCCAGAAGTAGCTGGTTTCGTAGGTACAGGGAAGGAGAACTGTCTCAGCGCAGGTTGTTCCCTTCAGAGGACCTGAAAGCCACTCTTCCACAGCTACTTGACACTGTAATTACAAATACTTGGGAAGTTTAAACAGAAAAAAGGGGAGAGGGGAGTCTCATACTAGCTGGATAAAATTCTGTTCCCAGAATAATTTCTTGTGAAAACAGCTATAGGCACTGTGTCTGTACTTCCTGTAGCCTAAAACTCTGTTATAATAAAGTGTATCCCAGTTGATTGATCAAGTAGGGTGACCCTATAGATACTACAGAGCAGCAGGAGTCTCTACTGTTCATATGTAATTTTGCCCCATATCCACTCCAAACCTGTGGGGCGGGGAGGACTTGACTACTTTCCTGTAACTGCTTCAAGGTTCCTGAAAGCAGCAAGTGATTTTTTTTTTTTTCATTTCTAAGGGAATTTGCAGGAAGATAATTCAAACTTCTAATTGCTGCAGAGCCCTAGGAAGAAGCCTTTTGCAATCCCGCTCTCAGAAAGGCAGACCTCACTAATAAAGCCCATTGCTGCAGCGTTGCTGGCTGCACAGAGTCCAGTAGCGCACCCACAAAGTAGGATGCGCTTGTTCCTGTAAGGACATTGACACAAAGCCATGGAGAGCACCAGTCTGCTGTCGCTGGCCCTTCTTGAGCACAGGCTGTGTGGTTCGTCTTCAGGATCTCACACTAAGAGATGCTGGAAATGGCATGCTCTGAAATAGGAACCACAGAATAATGTGGAGTGAGAACTTCCTTACCGGTAAATTATTATTAAAGGAAGTAGACCCAGAAGACTGATGTTGAACAGAAAACATTACCAAAACCGGGAACAGATGATACCTGACAATTTACCCTCTCCTGTTTCTCGTGTTCTTTCCTGGACATAGGCCCAATAGCTCATATTTGTGCACTTTGTACGTTTTATTCATATATGGTCTCCGTTGCTCATGTCTGTGCTGCTTTTCTGAGCTTCCATCCTCTGCCTTGCTTTTTTAACGCTAGACTTGTGTTTTGTCTCAAGTAACGTCAATAAGTGAGTGCTGTTTGAAAGTCAGCTTCAAGAGGGAAATTGTGCCATCTCTCCCATGTGATTTCCATAGATTTAGGTGGGGGATCTAAACCACTTAGGCTCCCTAAGGCTTTTTTGCCCATCTCCTTCTCTGTAAGCAACAGTTAGAAAGCTGTTGTAGAAGAGTACGAAATGATCCAACTTCTCTCTCTCCCATTTTCTTTTCTGACCGCCGAACAGGATGAATCTCTTCAGCGCCTGCAGAAGGAGTCTGAAATCTTACAGAGAACATATGCACACTACTTTGACCTAACAATTATCAACAATGAAATTGATGAAACTATCAGGCATCTGGAGGAAGCCATCGAGCTTGTGTGTACAGCCTCACAGTGGGTCCCGGTCTCCTGGGTCTACTAGACCGGTCACGAGAGAATTGAAAAAAAATCTGTCATACTGGGAACCACCTCATACATGGAAAACCTCTTCGTTATTGACCTTGTGTCAACAGGTCTTGGCCCCTAGAGACTACATAGATGTAGTGTTGACCTAAAATATAATTATTGTCATGTCCGAATAGATAGGAGGAGGGGGAAAAAAAATTGAACACTAATTTAAAGAGACAGTATCTTTTTTTTAATCATTTCTCCTAAACTTTAATAAAATGTATCTTTAAATATATGTATTATTCAGTCCTTTGGAATGTTATATTTTTGGAAATCATAGCTTTTTATTTCAAGGGCCCCTAAAAACTGCACAAAATAGATGCTGCTTTCTATAATCTATTTTAATAGTAATAATAATATGATTCTGTTACCTTTACTTGGGGGTGGAACACTACATTCTTTTTAGAGTCTGATTTTATGGATTGGAATACTTTGCTTTCCTTTATTTATTTGAAGTAATTAGTCTAGTGGTTACAAAACAAATTCATAAATTTTAAAGGCCTTTTTTCGCTTTTTTTTTTCCTAGGATAGTATTTTTAAGTACTTTTGTGTAACATCCAGATAATGTGATACTGTCTCTTTGAAGAACTCTGTAAAACTTTTAGAAATTTGAAATTGGGTCTTGACTCTTAATGCATGTGGACAGTCGCAAGCGTTCATGCCGTTGGTGTATCTGTGTTGATAAAACCTGTAATCTACAGCAAAGTACATTCCGTTCATGGGAACACGTACCCAAGGGAATAAAGTAAAATATTATTCTAAGTTGTAAACCTATGCACATCCCTTGCATTTTGGGCAACTTTATAAAAAAAAAAAACTGATTTTTATTAATAATAATCATGTAGTGAAATGTGTTTGTAATTTTGTCTCAATTTAATTTGTTGTAAGGTGGGAGGGGGCAATTACTGGTTTCACCATTTCAGATCTGTGTTGTCTGAGAGTATTAACGTTTTACTTAAGTTTAAGCAAAGAAATGCTGATTTTTAATATGTATGTAATAGTTTAAAAATGCACACATTTTAAAGAAAATACTGTGCAACGAAGAAACCAGTTTAGGCATTGCGATAAACTGACTATTCCAAAAGACTCATCTACAACAGCCCTGTAAATTCCTTTAAAAATGGTAATTGACTCTACAGTCTGACCAATTTTTTTTATTTTAAATATACTTCCTTTTATGTGTTCAACAATTAAATGCTTTTGGGTCCTTCATTTCATTGCAGGGAGTTTCAAGAACAGATCAGTGACTCGTGCAGTGAGAAAAGGTTTCTTAAAGTCTGCTAAGGGAAGGCCCTTGTAGGGGCACAGCGTGTAGTCTGTTGGAGGGGCTCTGCTCCGCCTGTACGAGCACAAGTTCAACTGCTTTAGAATTGGAGCAGAGCCAAGTAAGAAAATTACCCACGTGCTGACCCGATGTTTTGTTTCCCTTCTTCATGCTCTCACTGGCCCAGATGGTTTGCATTTTTTTCTGAAAATGGTTAAGAGAAGCAAGCATTGCCACTTCTTTTTAGGTGTCAGAAATATGGTGTTCCTTAAAATGATTTATCTTCAAAGCTTGGTTGGCTGTGCTGTGGTATAGTGTGAAGTTTAGTGTTTATATTAAAATGATACGGTGTTCTCAAAGGATTTATCCTCAAAGTTGAACTGTCAGCTGTAATTGATCTGTGGGCTGTTCCAGTTGTTTGGGACCACTGCAATCAGAAAAGGTTCTCATGGCTGAACCGTTATCATAGGGGTAATAATCATAAAGTGCATAGGTTGCTAATCTTCTCCTGCCTACTCCTACTGCAGGTCGGGTGGTCAAATCTCTATTCTTGTAAAATCCTTAGGCAAAATCCAGGTCCAGCTAGGCATCCCATCCAGCCAGGTCAGGCAAGGTGTTTATTTTGTGCAGCATTCACAGCACAGCCTGCAGCGCAGAAGGGAACTTGATCCGTCACTTTACCCCACCTGCTGAACCCACTTGTGCTACAGCTGGAATCACAGTTCTGTGGCTGCATCCCAAAACAAGGACTGTAACTGAGTCCCTTGAGTTTGTAGTTTGTGGAGTGCTGGAAACTAACCGATGAGAAACTATCTGTGTGGGCCTCGCATAAGCAAGCCAGCAAGTAAGAGGGAACCTATCGGAGTAATAGTAGCTACTCATCTGTTCTGAATTTAGCCCCTGTAAAAGGGGACAGGTGCAAAATGTGAACTATTTAGTGAGCAAGAGGTAATTTTTCAAGTAGTCGTGCCGTGTCATTTTAGTCCTGGATGAACCTTAGCAGGTGTTCCTGTAGATCAGCTGTTGCAATGGTAGTATTACACACTAGCTGAGCTCATCGAAGTGACAGGTTCATTCACTCTCAAAACTACCTCTTTTCCCAGTAAAGCACAAAGATGGGAAGACCTACTGAAAATGAAGCAGTGGAGTGTTTCTGATGTTAGAAATACAAACTTCTGTGGTAAGCATTGGTATCTGACTTCAGTGACACATTCTTCATCTCGAATGTTTATGACATTAAACAGGTAAAGTAATTTTGATAATTCGGGTGTAGTCCACCATAAATGTTTTGACCACACACTTTTGTCTCTGTTAATGTGAATTTCTTGGAGTTTCTGTGTATCCAGCCTGTAAGGAAAGAAAACTCATAAGGGTGCACCCATGAGGGTGCTTCTGCCTTATGTAGACAACAATAAGTAGTGATTTAATGTAACTAATACGCTTTTCTTCTCTTAAGTGGAGCTACCATTCAGTTAATATTACACAGTAGAAAGACTAAATTGGAGAGCTTTGTTTCTTTTATTCTCACTGTATAGCCTTTTATCAAGAGACAAAAACTGTAAAGCACATCAGTTAGCATACTGTCCTGCCTCCTCTTTACCACAGACTGTTTTCCTTGTAGGAACCTTCAGTAGCAAAAGATTAACTTGGACCCTCCCTAGGCTTTAAGTACAGCTGAACCACGCAGCCCAGTGAGCTCCATGAACCGGTTTCAGCACAGCCCCAGGAAGCACAGAGCAAGCCCAGGACTCCTCAGTCTGCCCGATCCACGCCGCCCCTGCCTCCTGCCCTGCCCAAACCCTTCCGATGCATCTCTGTTATTTGTGTGGTACGTAGAGGGCAAAAGGCTGCCATAAATTCAGCTGGAAGCTTCGCTTGCATAGGGAAGATTCATGCAGGTGCAGAGCTAATGTTACGATTTTTTAATTTTTTTTCAATCTCCAACTGGAGAAGGGTCCTCCTAGTACTGTAAATATCACTGCATAATTTAGAGCACCTCTTGGACTTCTCTAAATTTATGCTGAATGTGACCTCAGAAGCAGCCCTGGGATTGGGAAGAAACAAATACTTCTGTTTGCCCCTTTTATACTTTATTTTTGTACAGGGGCTCATAGATTTGTAAAGAAAACTTGATCTTATCAGTATGCTGCCTCTCAGTCTGACTGATGCCTGTGTTTTCAAGGTGTTAAGTTGGTCCAGTAAATGTTCATTAACCTCTGCTTCCATTTACTTAATAAAAGTACACTAGGTTATTCAATGTCTCAGAGTGGTAAGATTATTGCATGGAAATGGTAACCTAGTTTAGATAATCCTGGCCACTGTCATGCAACCCACAGCATGCAACTATTTAAAATCAGCGGGACATTTTTAATCTCATCACCAAAACAGAATTCTTCCATATGTTTTATCACTGGTTTTCCTTTTATTTGATTTGGGTCAAGAAAGATGCTGTGCCACTAGCCTCTAAGTGAAAATATCGCTACCTGCTTCAGAAACTTCATTAGCAAGGTTACTCAGTTGATTTTGAAAGGACAACATAGAAGATGAGACATTACAGCCTAAGCAGCATTGAACTGGAGTGTATACTTCAAGAACTGGATACTAGAGCCATTAGGAAAAGTTAATGCACAGACTAACTTCAGTATTTGTTCCATTTTTATTCTTTTCTCTAAGGAAATTATTTCAGAGTGCTATTATTTAAACAAATACTTGGAAATGCTGTCAAAGCTCATGTTGGTTTTTTGCAAATCTAGATTGAAATATTAGATGCAAACAGTACTGGCGCCATTCTCTTCCACTGCAATTAGTTCTCAACATCTTTAATGAAGGCAGTTAGAACTCAATTTCAGGCTTTAAAATACTTGGTAGAAGAGGATTTGTGAAAACGACAGGAAAAGTACATTTCTTAACTGACTTGAGTAAGTCTCATCTGGTTTTATAAGCTAAATTGACAGGGTATGAGCTAAAGCAGACACCACAAAAAGTCTGCTTTCTTTAGGTAAAACATATTCATTTTCTTAATAAGCCTGTCTCTCAGACTAGTTTCTTCACTACTTTTAATGAGCTAAGAGTTACCTGTAACTCTTACCAAGGAGACTGCTGCACATTATGTCAAATAGTCACATACAAATTAAAATATCTGCACAACAAGAAATATATCATAGACAAGCAGGGCAGAAGTAAGTTCTCCTGAATGATTGTGCCTTGTGTGCACACCATGAGGATGCTGATACACACAGTTAGTGCACCTACAGTAATTTTTACTTTCTTCCCCTTAAGTGATTTTTAGCAGTCTTCTGCTCCAATCCTGCGAAAGCTGGACTGAAGCATGTACAGAAGCTTTTTGACTTCTTACGATGTAGCCTCAGAGTTAAAGGCTTTTAAAGCCTCTTTCCCAGACCTATACCTTACCTAAATAGTTAATTCTACCTCAGAAATAAGTTTCCCGTAGCTGTAATCTCGGTTCAGATTTTAGACAGTTAGAAAGTTGATCGCTTTTCATGTAGTCTTAACCTTTCTAAGAAAAAATAAAGGGGGGGAGGGGGCACGTGTTTATGCATGTCCATGCACTCTGCTGTCTCTCTTCTTAGCAACTGCCATGGGAAGATCAGTAACAAGCAAATTAAATCTGGCCACATCTCTACCATATGTTCTTATGATTAATATGTAACTTGAGCCTGGTTTTGTGTAGTGGAAGATAACTGAACTAGTAGCACATTGCACACTGTATCCTTGAAACAGTTCATACTGAGTATTAGCAAAGCAATCGTAAATTTTCCCATATCAGTAGCCATAGCTAATTTTTCTATCTGCATAAAGGAAATACCCAAGGGGAAGGGAGGAATTTGCTTGGGTTTAAGTGTAGCTCATCTTGAAGCTGAAACATGAGTCTGTTTTTCTCCATTGCCAGCCATCCAGATGGAATCTTCGGCTTCGCTGTTTTTCACAAAATGGTCATGGTGGTGGGGCAAGTCCTGAAAATAGCAGGGATAACATGCGGATTGTGCCGAATGTCACAGTTAACAAACCAGGGAAAGCATCACAAGCATGATCAGGCTTTTAAAAGAAGAGAGATGCAGCAGAGTAGGGGGAACTCCATGGCGTCAACCCATGCCCAGATCTGCTATGGGACTAATTCATTGAACATATGAAAAGAAATTTAAATAGATGCAAAATAGCAGAATTATCTTATACTTGGGTCCATCTTTGTGTAACCGGGGAGAGGGGGAGCAGGTGGCATCACACTCAGAAACTTGATTTTAAGGTGCGTTTTCCTAGCAGTTGGCAAACTTGTCTTACCCCTCTGTATTACTTAGTATCCTTATTACAAAAGGTCTTTGAAGATCCATCTCCATATTAACCAGAGGCAGATGTGGAGGAGGCAGAAATTAATTAATAGTTTTGTAGAATATTTTATCTTAATCAGCGGTAAATATTACAGGTCACAACAACATTACAGCACACAATACTGAATGCTAAAGAGTCCATCCCAGGCTTACACAGAAATTAAGTTTTTAAACTCAGTCCTTTTTCACTAAACTCAACAATTTAGATGGCTAAGCATCTCCTTACTCTGCCTTACAGCCATTTCTGTTTACTACGATGGATATAACAAAAGCAATAGCTCTATGTCAAAACCATAACCCAGTAAAGATTATTGTTTAATAAATCAGTAAATATTTATGAAGTTACCCAGTAGGTAAAAGAAGATAAATTCCACGGGGTTATTTTCTGTTTATTATGAAAACTTTCAGGTTTGGTTTTTTTCATTTAATGTTAGAAAATACATACATACAAATAAACTCCATAATGCATAAAAAGATTTGTCTCAAAACCTCACAAGTTAGCTAATCACGGTGACTCTCCTAAAGTAAAATACGCTGGTTTTTCACTTATCAAAATAAACATTTCAGTAAAGCCTTTGGGATATTTTCCAAGTGTTAGGGAAGGAAGAGGAGAGACATCGTGCTTCCAGGAAAATACCTTGTTGATTTTAGCAGCTTCAGCAGCTGCCACTGCCAGGGTCTGCCTCGGAAGGGTTTTAGTGCCGGCAGTCTGAGGGTTCCACTCTGCCAACATTGTCTTGTTACAATCTGTGATTTTAAATTAGCAAGACTTCAGGTAGAAAAGAAAAAGCTTTAGCTATCTTGTGTGTGGGTGTTGCTGGGCTCAATGTTTTCCCCCTGGCTGTAATTTGGAGTACTCCTTCAGCGTGCTATTAATCCATTGAAGGCAATGGAAAGACTCCAAATAATTTCAAGAAGCTTTGACTTTCAGTCTAGCCATGTTTTTTTCATGAATATGTTTTTAACATATTTATCTGTTTTGATCATTAAAACAATTAGCTTAAAGGTGGGAGATCACTGAGGATGTTGCTATCTACTTTCTCATTCCTGCCCTCTGTCCCAGCTGTGCAACAGCTGGGCTGCTTTGGAGGCTCCGGTGCTGTGTGGGGTTTGCATGCTGAGTCTCGCACTAGAAAGGACCTTTTAGGATCCACACAGCGATGAGGTCCTCTCTACCTGAGTCTCACAAACTCTATTCTTGCTTGCATGCAGCGATCAGGCATGAGGGAAGGGTAACACTGCTGCTTGGAATGGTATATAGGACTAAATCCTACAGACTCTCGGTGTCAGGGCTCAGTGACTGGTGTCTGTTGTCTCCTGAAAGAGAGCCTGGCCTTGTCCAGGACAGACACATCTCGACAGTCACTGTGCAGGGAAGGTTGCATTTGCTGGGGAATTCTTTGGGGAAACCCATGGGCCTGTGAGCAAAGCCCCCCCAAAGAAGCAAGACAGCTAAAGCAGAGAAGAACTTCGAGAGCTTCGGCCCCAGTCTAGGGCAACAGTCAACAACAAAAGCCCAAAACTTAAAATGCAGCAGAAAACATCTTACTAAATAAAGTTAAGTGTCTGTCTGGATACCAGAGATCAGAAACAAGGTGATTGTAAATTACCGAATTCAATCCACACAGCAACGCAGTCTAAACTCAGACTTTAATTACCAGGTTTCTTCCTGTTGTCATTTGAAAATCCCAGAACCTCACTTAAGTAATCCACATGCTGTCTTCAAGAGTTCATACCCAACCCGATTTGGATTTATAAGGTACCTGTGAATAGAAATTAAACAGTAGGATTGAATGAACAAGGAGAAAGGTAAGTTGCCTACAGAGAAAATAAATAGATAAAGGCTTAGAAACAGAGCAGCAGATTTGGGAACATGAGAGTTGTGCTTGACTCCACAAGTCATCTGCTGTGCAAGACAGGGTAAGTCACTTCACCTCTCCCTGCGTGTCCTCCCCTGCATTGTTGCTTGCTCTGTGTTTTGGTTGTAAGCCATGTGGATAAGGACCTGACACTCACCACATGTTTTAGAGTGTCAAGCATAGGTAAGGCTGCGAGGTGATACCAGAATATACAGGTAGTAACAACTCCTCCGGCACTTAAAGCTGATGGTGAGGCTGAACAGTCCCCAGCCCCTGAGCAGCGTTTGCAGGCATGCTCCATGTAAATTAACTTGAGGTTTCATCAGAGATTTTAGCCCATCACAGTAACATTCGGTGCTCAAATCTGGATTTCAGTTGGTGCTGTAGATACAGACGTGGCGTACACTGTCTGCCCAAAAGACAGGCAGGTTTCCACCATGAGTGTAAGTGCTTAAATCAGAGGTATTAAACACTAACTAGCCCTTTTCATACTAAGCTGCACAGGCAGCATCAAAGACCGAGAGATGAGAAATTCCCAGGGCTGGAAGAAGAGAGGACGGTTTTCTTGGCTCGGGGTAGACGCTCACCAGGAAGGCTTCATTGTGCCAAGGAAGCTGCTCACGGAGCTTAAAATTCGGGACCTCACAGTCTGTGGGACGTAAGTAACTTTATAGCTGTTGCTTGTAGCAATTTGTGGTTTATTTCCATTTTGAGGGTTTGGGGCATTGTTTTTTAAACTGTCTTGTCTTCTCCAGTGCGACACCAGTTGCAACGCTCCTTCTCCTGCAGTCCCTGCATCTGCCTTCTGGCTGGTTTGTCACTGTTTTCCGAACTGTTTCTGACAAACACTTTGTCCCATTTTAGTGACTTAATGAAAAAAAATTCCCTCTCAAAGAGGTCGGTTCCATGTATGATATACTTGAAGGCTATGTGGTGGTTTTTATTGGTTGATGTTGCCATAAATGCCAAACTGTTGAAACTTTACATTTAAATCTTGAGTTTAAGTCCGAAGTTTTAAATATTTAAGTCTTGTTTTTAAAGCTTGGGGGCCTCTTACTGGACTGTAGCATAAAAGCATGTGAAGTCACATACAAATTATGGGTTTACTGCTACGAGACTTTACAAATTTAACATAACCCAACATCATTTTGGAAACATTGTACCTAGCACCTAGCCCAGAGTATTTCCTGTGTTGGTGGCTACTAGCCCATTCTAATAGCATTTTTTAAAGGCCAGCCTAGGAAGTCCACATCCCCTTTTCGAAGCATCACTTTCAACTTCAACTTGCTCAAGTTGTAGCATCACCACTAACATAACATAAAATCACATAACATAACAATTTTCTATTATAATTTTTATCATAAAAACATATTTTATATTAAATTTATGGGTTTAAAATCATTTATAGTTTATATTGAATTCTAAAATAAAATTTTACTAGAATTATACTGTTATAATAGAATATCACAGGGGCTGATATCTTGCTTTCCTGCATTTAGTCAGGAGCCAATAAATAGGAGACAACTGAGGGAAAGGAGTAAGAGAAAGAGAAGGTGAGGTGTCTGGGTGAATTGAGATCGAAGTAAATGATGAAAACACTCACCTCCACTAAATAAAATAAGAGAAGATTAGAATGAAGACGGAGTGCCTGGAAATCCAGAAAGATAGGTTTCATTTAAAAAAAAAAAAAAAAAAAAAAAAAGGCAGTTCATTATGCTGTGAATTGGTCGTGTAAGGTGAAATTCGTTCCTGTGCCAGCAGCCAGCACAGGGTCTGTGCACCAGGCATTGCATACAAAGCTTCAGCAGGAGTGGGGGGAGGCTGGATTAAGGCTAACCATCCGTACAAGAGGGAATTTGGGGGCCAGCAGGGAACTTTGGACACAAAATTTCAGCCTGAGCTGCTGACTGCTGCCAATCTTCTGCTGAATTCCTCCTGAGATGGGATTTTTAACCCGCTACGAGAGCAGCGCGTAGCACACTAGGAAGTTGTCTCTGCCCTTCTGGCACCTTCTTTCGCACCCAAAGGGCGCTCTTACAAAGGTCCAGTTTCTTCGAATGGAGCTGCACAGTTTATTTTTTTTGAAATGTGTATTCCTGACACCCTTTCACTTGTCGCACTGATGGGTAAGCAAACTTGTTCGTACCAGTGTAGTAAGAGAAGACATTTCATATGTCGTTACCTGACTAAAAGAGTTGGTGGTCTGTTACACTTCTTTACTTTCTCAGGAAGGATTGAACAGTATTAGCCAATTAAATTAGATTTGGATACATCGATAGGATTAGATTGGCAAATATTACAGTCCCAATGGCCAAGGAGTTGACACGGGCCCTTGGGAGTGGGATCGCCTTCTGTGCTCTGCTAACCTTGGGCCAGATGTGTCCTGAGCTGGACCTCAGCTGTCACAGTGTCCACAGTTGAGACTTGGTTATCATGGTTGTCAGCAGTCGCTGGAGGACCCACCACAGCCAAGGTCTGAGCCAAGAACAGGGAAACCCAGCTCCACTCTTAAAAGCGGCAGCTAGGAGGAAGAAAGTAGAAAAGCCCCATGGATCAAAGCGAACCTCCACATCCCCAGCGGATCCTCTGGTGAAGGTCATTGTGTCCTGTGGCACAGAGCAGAGATGTTTCACTCGTCTCTAGAATTTGTGATCATTTGTGTCCCACGCTGCCCGTGATCTGTGGAGCGTTGGTTAACTGGCTTGCTCACAGATGATTTCAAAGGAGACAAAGGGAGCTTCATAGCTCCCACAAGACTTGCCGCCTTAGGTCTCTCCATCTAAACGAGACTTACCACCTTCTAGGTCTCTCCTACTGAACAAAGCCAGTCTTTTCAGTCCCAGCTAATGAGAAATCTTAGTTCCGTGACTCATTTACTTCTGTCACCAAACTTTATTTCTGCTATGTCTTTTCTGAGCTGGCAAGACATAAGCTGGACATATTCCAGATCAGGATGTACTACTAAAAGGCATAATAGTCTATTGCATTATCATTTGCTATTTTTCCTGTCCCAGTCTTTGTTACTTACAGCATTTTGTTTGGTTTACGTCAGTTGATCTACCAGCCCTTCACAGCACTTCTCGGGTCTTCCTTTCCCCAAGAGCCCAGCCATGCCTGTGAGCCGTTCAGGTTGTGCGTGTCTTTCGATATGTATTACCTTACATATGTCAACATCTATTTTATCTATCACATTGCTCCAAATTACCTGGCTTTCAAGTAATTTGGAATTCATCAAAACCTACTTTAAGCTTTACTGGCCTAAAAAAATCCTGCATCTGCAAATTTCAGCGCTACTTTCTGCCTATTAAAATGATCAGTCACCCGTTTCAGCACAGATATTTACAACACGCTTTGTCTGATTGCAAGTTTATCATTTATTTCTATACTTTGTCTTCTGACTCTTTCCCAGTCTCATGCATCAAGAAAGTGCCTGTCCACATAGAGTCTGATATATATCTTATTGTCACAGCACATTGAGACATAATCACTCAGCACGGTGAGGAATTGCTACTGCCAACTCCATCCCAATTCGTATGCACACAGCTAGTTGTCCTTTGTTACTGATTTATCACATTTGCCCATTTGCCTACTCCTGGCACTGTGCACTCAGATTTGTTTTCATCATCAAAAGCCCAGAAGTAAAACCCCACTGAGCTATGCCTATTTTTACACCTGCCTGTATGATGCAGTTTGCTGTGAGTCCAGCAGATCCTCGTCCCACCAGGCACTCAGTGTCTCCTTGCTTGCAGCAGGGAAACCTTCCTTGTCCCCTTGTCTGCCCTCTCAAAGCCCAACGCTCCCTAGACCTCTCCTCCCTACTCCCCAGTATCCCTGTGCCTGTGAGTCAGCCCTCAGTCTAAGCAAAACAGAAATTAAAAAATAAAGCTGTTAATCAAAAATTAATGCCCAGAGTCCATGTTGTCTCAGCTACAGGCATGTCCTACAGAGTTCCCAGCATAATCCCGTCTTACCATCCAGAGCTGGAGCAAACTCCTGCCAGATCCAGACCTCGCTGCCTGTCCTCTGCTGCTCTGCCTGCCACCCAGCTCCTGCCCGCCCAGGGCAGACACGAGGGCTGTACGCATCCTGGAAGGTTGTGAGGAGCAGAGGTTACGGGGGAGGCAAGGCAGCTCTGCAGGCAGGGTGCAGGAGCCAGCCGGCAGAGCGGTGCAGAGGGAGCCCTGGCCGCTGCACTCCGCCTCGGCCCAGCTCCTGCCAGCCCCGCAGTTTTCGTCCTCCACGACCGCTCACAGCTCACCCCTCTCCAGGGGTTAACAGCCTGCCGGTGCAGCCCTCACCATAATGCTCAGAGACAAGATTCTCAGAGTTGTGAGGTTCGTGTCCACGTGGGTGCTGAAATCCATGCTATACTATGGATCTATAGTCTTCATGGAGCGAGTCCAGAAGAGGGCCACGAAAACAATCCGAGGGCTGGAGCACCTCTCCTACGAGGACAGGCTGAGAGAGTTGGGGCTGTTCAGCCTGGAGAAGAGAAGGCTGCGGGGAGACCTTAGTGCGGCCTTTCAGTACTTAAAGGGGGCCTATAGGAAAGATGGGGACAGTCTTTTTAGCAAGGCCTGTTGTGACAGGACAAGGGGTAATGGTTTTAAACTAAAGGAGGGGAGATTTAGGCTAGATAAAAGGAAAAAATTTTTTACACTGAGGGTGGTGAAGCACTGGAACAGGTTGCCCAGAGAGGTAGTGGAGGCCCCATCCCTGGAAACATTCAAGGTCAGGTTGGATGGGGCTCTGAGCAACCTGATCTAGTTGATGATGTCCCTGCTTACTGCACGGGGGTTGGACTAGATGACCTCTAAAGGTCCCTTCCAACCCAAAGCATTCTATGATTCTATGATTCTATACTCCCCATGGATCTATAGTATCCATCCCCATTGCTACTGACAGGAACAGCCCCTTCCCTATGTTCTCATTCCCTAAGAGCCAGTTCAGGAAAAGAGTTTTGTCCAAAACTGACCCAGGGACAGCGGTTCCTAATCCAGCTGTCACACAGCTGTGCAAATACTAGTGCTAGCCCAGGAGAGAGGGAGAACAGGACCACTACCTGCGACCTCCACCTCATTTGGGTTACAGTGCAGATTGGGGCTGTGGTGGATTGAAGCTCCCTGAAGATCCCACAGCTCTGTGTTGTGTGATCCCACACGACAAGCTCTGTGTCCGTGCGCAGAATTGCGCTCCTCCTTTCTTATTAGACCAAGGCAGGGCTTGACCCTGCTCCAGCTGAAGCCAGATAACTCCCAGCGATCATTTTCACAGTACATGGTCAGATCTGATCAGTTGTTAGATGGTTACTTGTTGCTCATCATTTTAATTAACAAACATAAGTAACCAACTCAGAGGCCACTCATGTATTGTTTCGGGGAGATGTGGGAGGAGACAGAAAAGTTGCAGAGATGTCATCTTCAAAAAAATCTGTTTGCACTAGGTAGGGCTAATGACAAGAGTTAATGACAGAAGTCTGAGAATAAGAGCAGTGTGTCTTAAACTATAGTGTCAGGCCTATTTTGCTGAAGTGTTTCTTAAATTCAATTGTTAATTTATTTGGGTCCTGAAAAAAGAGAACACCTCTCCCTGTACCTTTGCACCAGATCCATGCTGGCATCAGTAAATCATACGGTGCAAACCAGCAATTGAGTACGATGTTTCCAATTTAACTTGTCCCCCTTTCCGATATAGCAATTACATTTTCTTATTATTATCCCCAGTTTAACCCACTTATGCCCAACTTGACTCGTAAAATTTTAGGGGAAGTAGTTGGGTTCCTAACCATCAGAAAAGAGGGAGGGGGCAGATGTTATTTTCAACTGGACGTTAAAAAGCACAGCCAGCCCTGCTGCAGCAGCGCAATGAGGGCACGGGCAAGTTCGGGCTTGGAACAGGAACAAGCAGTTGCAACCAAGGAAAGGAGGGTGGGGGAAACAAGGCGGGGGGCAGAAGAAGGACACCTTAAGCTTCTCTCATTGCAAACCTATAGCCACATCAAGAAGCTCCTGTCACAGGTCAAAAACCCGTCTTAGGTGCTGGACAAGCACGAAGTGAAATTAGCTGTTAATCCAAAAAGCAAATAAATAGGATATGCACGTAAAGTAAACCATGGGACGGGTGAGTATAGTAAAGCTAATGGAAGTTTTAGATCTTTTTAAAATGCCTTAAGATTCTTCAAATGTTAAGATTTATGCTGTACAAGAGTTAACTCTAAATCTGTCCTGAAAAAAAGAGAGAAATGAAGAAGGAAAAGGTTCAAAGGATGTGGTGAAGGTCAAAGGTCAGAAAAATTGCAGAAGTAATGAACTTTTCACATTCAAGGCTAAAACTAACCACACAGTACAAGATTAGACTGGTTCAACCAACCACAGGGTCAACAAAATCAGGCTTTCGGCAAGATCTATTCTGTCCAGAAATATCTATGTGCCGTATTTGTATTTATCTGTAAATTAGAGTTTAACAGACCAGCTTTGCCCCAAGACAAAGAGACCTTTTGGTGCTGATCTTGTGCATGTTTAGATTTTGACCTATAGAGGTGCTACTTCATCATGTAAAATCTAAAGCTTGTCCAACAGCTGGCCACTTGGCAGCGTCCCTTGACACAGTTGCTTCTTAGACCTTACGCACTTTCAGTATTATTTTGTTATGCTTAAAAAATTAACTACATGTTTTGCTTTAAAGTAATACTTGTGATGCTTTTTTTATTATTCATTGTCTTTATTCCATGATTAATATTTTCCATAAAGCTCTTTTAAAACTGTTTTGGAGGACACTGCAGCAGATTCTTCAAACTCCACGAGTCTCTGTCAGATTCAGGTAGGGGGAAAGGAAGGACCAATATTATTAGTGTTTGTGCAACAAACCCATACCTTGACTCTACAAAAGCCGACATTTAAAAGGTATGCTTGATGCAACTAGAAAGTATTTTTTTCTTGCCCAAACTAGCCTTGTCTTCTGAAGTTCACACTGGAGCAGCAGGGATCATTACAGGCTATTTTCTTGCAAGGCTTCATATGCTTCAAAGGAGGAACAGCGGTTTTCTGGAATAAGAAACTTTAACTCAGTTGATCTGGTTCCTCTTGAATTTGTGACCACAAAAATTATCAGGGGAAAATTCAAAAATTTTTTAAGAGCTAGCAGACAGATGTTGTAAAGACAAGAATGAGCTAAAATACGCCAACAACCCACTTCAAAGTTGGCAATGAAGTTCCCAAGTCTCAGCTGGCCGGCATCTGCTGCCTTTCTGGCAAAAGTTATCTTTATTTACAGTGATTCTTCTTACCCTGGACTTCACATTTCTTTCCAAAACAGGAAAACAATGTAAGACTCCACAAGATAAGCAGAATAACTAATAGCTACATTTCACAAGAGGTTACTGGCAGTAGCTGTAAATTTAAAGGGAAAAAAAAGGGACATAGAATCAATGTTCATGTTAAACACTGAGTATGACCCCTAGGAATGCAACACAGAGGCAAAATTCTGAGACCAAGAGATGACATCCAAAATCAGGTCTTTTCTTTTTTCTGTTTACTTTGACCACTTCTCCTTTCTAATTCAATAGCAATGGTCGTAGAGCATAGAATACAGTTGCACCAGTGAAGAGCGCTGTGTTAACAGGTACCATACATTAAAAGAAATTGTCTTCTCCCAGGACCTCAGATGCTTCAGTCTGGGAACACCAGCTCTCTGAATAAACTTCAGTCAGGAGGTATATCCTAACACCAGGCAATTCATGAACACCCCTCCCCGCTGCTTCAAGTAAATGCCCAGCACCTCAGGCTGAGGGCAGAGCCGAAGAGTGCCTGCATCACCCTCCCAGATGGGGCTTTGCTGAAAATGTTCATAGTTAGTCCAAACAGACACCATTTTGGCAGATGTTTTCAGCCATTTTCCATGCCTACCAGATTACAGGCAGTCAATGCAATCAAAATCGACCAATCAGTCAAAAAAAAAAAATTGTTTGAAGGTTTCCTACAAGCTCCCACCCCAGCTTCTGCCTGACCTGGGACAAGGGTGCAGAGTCTGTGCAGGGCAATGATTTTGTAACCTGGGAACCCTACTGAAAGGATATCATAGGTGAGAGCTACAGCGATGTGCTCCCCCATGCACAGAATCACACCACTTCAGCTGAAGGACATCCACATGAATACCAATGAGATGCTCACCCCATCACTGTCGGGCCATTAAGGGTTTGCCCTCACCAGCACATGGAGAGCAGGGCGCTGGAGGATGTGAGTGCAACTGCATCATTGCGCTTTTATGCCTGTGTGCTCCTGTGGGAGTAGCGTCAGGGTGCATGGCGGATGATGTGGCCCTGAGCAGCAATGAAGTACTCCTTGTACTCGTGATTTCTCTCTTCTGCTGCCCTCTTGCCCCAGGACAGCCTCAGGCCCTGCAGCACTGCACCCTCCCAGAGCACAACCTGCTTTATGAGTACCTCAGCCCATGGCACAGTGACATGGACGTCCCAAAGCCAGTGTAAATCGAGACTGGCATCTCAGCTGGGCTTGACCTGCAGTGCTGTGACATCTTTGGAGGCGTCTCAGTCACAAAATAGCATTGATTTGTGAAGTGACTCTGAGCCATGAACTTGTAACAAACAGCAGCAGGTTTATCAGCTGGAGCACAGTTTTGCAGCAGGAGTTCAGTCCAAATAAAAAAGTCAAACTACTCATGCAAAAGGCAGATCCCTAATTTAACTTGTTTTCCAATCAAGAGATTCAAAACAAATTTTTAAAAGTAGTTCTGAGTTGGCATCGCCCGTGTAATCAGTGAACTTTGCTAAAACCTCAGAAGCAAGGATCATGACACAATGAACCAGGCACTTCAAGTCTAATCCAAGCCTTCACAGCACTGGATGTCCTGCCAGGGCTTTTCAGCAGCCATACTTCGCTGTCCTTCCCAGAAGGTTGCTGCTCTTCCAGGTAAGCACACGCAGACAACGATGCCCAAGCTGAGCAGAGAGAGTTAGGAGGAAGGAGCGACATGGAGAGGACGGGAGCAAAGCAAGAGCAATGCACGGACTCACAGGCTTTTTCCTGATCGACTCGGAGCGCTCGCGTGTCAGATGCTCTGTACCGCTGAAACGCACACTGCTGATCTCTCGGCTCAGAGGGAACAGCAGGATTTCAGAGCAGGAGAGCATGAAGTCTGTCCCCCTTACTGCAGGGAAGCTGGCAGCCCATTACGTGCAGCACAACGCCAGCCACACGCTTTCTAGGCAGTCACAGCTGTATTACAGCAGCACAGGGAAAGCTCTCTGGGGCGAGCAGTTAGGGTATTTGAGCACAAGAGACATTTAAATCATCGACACCCAAGGTCACTGGCCCTGTTGTCACCCAGTAAAGTATGATATACAGTCCCCTTGTCTGTCACCTGACAGCGCAATCTCTGCTCAAACCTACATTTTAAGATGCTTCCCATTCAGATCTGCCATTCTTGCAGCTAAAACAGAAGCATCTTTGAAGCACTAATTAACTTGAAAGCCATACTCAACAATTGCATAGCAAGACAATCTTCAGCTTTAATGTATTTCAGCGCAGAAAATGAAAATGTGGGTTATAAAAACAATTCACTCATGAGGCATCCGTACTTATAGGAAGTGAAATACAACCGTTTGTGCCCAATGTCCTACCATCTGTGCCAAGCCTATTGATAAACCTTCCCTGACAGGATGAAATATTGCTCCTGTAAAGGCATCCTTAACATAATATGCCTCTCCAGCGTTGGGCTGGACTAGGTTTGAAAAACAGCCTTTTATAATACACAGATGAATTTAGCACTTAAGAAGATTAATGGATTCATAAATAGCCTGGAAATCCAAACTCATTGAATTTAGTTCACGGAACAGGTCAAATAGGCATTTATCAAACCATCTGGCATCTTTCTTCCCTGGGGAAAAAAATGTGGTCAAGCGATGGATAGCTGAGGAGCCATCGCAACAGGGAGGGTTTGGTTTTCCCTGTCCTCATCTTTCCTGTAGAAATCGCTGGTGCTAGTTAGAAAGCAGGAGATCTTTTGGGACAGAATGCTGCAGACCAAAGCAGGCTGCCCGAAGACACGTGTCTTGAAGCCCCTCAAGATGCTGCCTTTTTGCTGGCGAAATGTGCATGCAAAAAAGCAGCTTCCCCATTTCACGCAGCAGCTGCTCCGGTAGTTCAGGAGCACAGAGTCGTTTTGCACGCGAGCTGATGTTGGCTGTCTCTGGAGCTGTTTATTCTATGGCCTGCGGGACCGTCCGTGGGGTTGTTCACAGACGTGCTGGGGTGCCAGTGCTGCTGGAGGCCAAGGGCATTAAGACTCGCTCACGGCTGGTCTGGCCCAGCCGGTGTGAACAGACCTGACCCGAGGCACCTTTGCTGAAGCACTGAGCCCTTTTTGAAAAAGTTTATTATTTATTTCCCCAGTTCTCCCAGACAATCACAGATGTAAGAGGGCACAAGAGCTGCTAAGAAAAGCTCTTCATGCCTGAATTTGTACATTACCCACCATTTTTCAGCTGTTCTATGCCCAAAGTCCACCTTCAGCTGGCCTGTCCTTTGTGTATGGTTTTGGGTACTCACCGGTGTGTGACTGGGGGAAGGGGCAGAGGCAAGGACAGCTATTCTCAGTTGGTTTTAGCCCACATTTTGTCTATACTGAACCATCACCTTAGCAAACCATGAACCAGGGAGGCTCCCCCTCTGCCGCTGCCACTGCAGCACCCCCAGAGACCGAGCCGGGGCAGGGGTGGAATTCACGTTTGTGTTGAATTGCTCAGGAAAAGGCAGGGGTTGGGGGAAAAAAAGGTTTAGGAAAATGTTTGAAAGATTTTTTTAATTCATTTCCATTTTTATTCCTATTTCATGACATTTTAGCAGTAATAAAGGATTGTATATGTTGTATCATTTCATATAAAGATGTACATCTTAGTATGATAAGCCATGTATGATTTAATACAGTTAAAATATCACAGAAGTGTATTTCTATATAGTCACTTATTTTTGAAAGTGTTGCTACTTAACACAAATGTAAGCATGGTCATGTTCTAAGTTAAAGTGTCTATTCTTTATGCTGCAATAAATAGCTTGCCATTTGCTCTAGACCATAAAAAGGACATTCATGTGCACCCATTTGAGTAGCCTACAAAAAAACCACCAGAGTAATTCAAGGATCTCAAAAAATATATGGGTTTTGAGTAGTTAATTTCTTTTTGTGTGCAAAATATCAAATTATTTTATTAATGTGCTCTGATACATAAAACATGATAATTCTTTCTGGTCATATTAGCAGTTTTCATTGAAGATTTCAAAGATAAAACGTGAGATGCCATATAAAAGAAAATGGCAGCATAGTTGGTTAGTATGGCATAATATGACACACTATGTGGTACACATTAGTGGTGGAAATACAAAACATTTAGTAGGGCCTGGTTGCATTTGTCATCACCATGTCTGCCCCTGCTGTCATGCCATAAAATAATCTACAAATAAAAACAATATATTCATTGAAAAATAAAAACACATTGAAATGACGTTAACAAGTAAGCTGTTAAGCTTGAACAGCTTTGCCTCAGAGGAGAATGTTTTGATGAACATGGGTCCACCTGGTTCTTCTGCACCTGTGCCAGGATAGCAGGGGGACAAAGGATCAAAATCCTGTCTGTAGTCATGGCCAAAACACTGCACCGTCCCCAGATGCTGGTCTCCTGTTCACGAGGGCTAGGGCTGCATCCCTGGATGCTGCCCAGGACAGCCCTGCTCCCCCCACACACACTGGTGGAAATCAGGAATAGCTCGCCAGCCTTCAGCAGCACCTGCCATGGGTGTGGGTGTCTGTCGGGATATGAAGAGAGGGTCCGGTTTTGCTGCCTTGTCTTGCTCTCATAAAGTCGATGGTTGGGTCAACTGGAGTTGGGCCAACGCAATGAACAGCACCGCACCTCCATCCATACAGACCCCTCTTCCCTTCGCTCCCGGCAGGAGACAACGCACGTCTCTAAGTGAAAGTCAACCTTACTGCTATTCTTTCATTGCTGATCTTCCACACAGCTCTGCGAGTGCCCGGGAGGCTCTGAGACCCCACAGGGCAGGTTTCTCACCCGGGGTGGGACCCAGCCTTGAAACAGATCCCACCAGCTCCCAGGGGAATCTGGAGCCAGACCCAACCAACCTGCCCAGGAGAGTTTGGAGCCAGATATGTGTCTGACACCCACGATACAAACTTTTCCCTAATGACTAAGTAGGTACAGGGACTAAACACTTAAGCAGGACCCATGTTCCAGGCAGCCCTTGGACTATTTGATCTGCAAAACAACTACTGTAAAAAGTGCTGGGAGGTAAAAAGAGGAGGCAGCTTCAATACTGTCTTCCCCCACCCCAGAAGAAACACCTTCAGTCAGTCCATCCAGCTGTGTGGTGTTACCGAAGACTTCAGTGGTGTTTGATACCTCTTCGGGAAGGCCCATCTGGAGCAGGAGTTTAGAGATAAGGCTGTTGAACTTGCTCTCCGTGGTAGACCAAGGCTCTTCACTTGGGGTCGGGCCTTCGGACGTGACATTTAGCTCCACTGGGTCAAGGCAGTAACCTTCTGGTGATCTCTCATAGAGCACCTCCCTCAGGTCAATCCCAGCTACTGAGGAGGGGGAGGCACAGGGAATATCCCTGACGAGCCTGTAATTCTCCATCCACTCCTTCAGCCACTCAATGCGGCAGTCGCACTCCCAGGGGTTGCGGAAGAGGTACAGCCGCCCCAGGAAGTACACCGGCTGGAAGACAGACAAGGGCAGGGTCGTCAGGTTGTTGCTGTTCAAGTGCAACACGACCAGGCTGGTGAGGTTTTCAAAAGCCCCTTCCTCAATGTAGTTGATCCTGTTGCGGTCCAGGTAGAGGATCTCCAGCTCCCCCAGGTCCCTGAACCAGGTGTTGGAAACATTCCTGAGGAAATTGCCCCCCAGGTTGAGCATCTTCAGGCACCTCAGGCCATCGAAGGAGTTTTCTGGAAGCTCGCTGATCAAATTATCATTCAGGTACAGGTACTCCATCTTCTGGCAGCCCTGAAAAGCTCGCTCGTGAACGACATTTATCCTGTTGTCCTGCAGATTCAGGTATTTCAGCTTGGTCAGGCCCTGCAGGGAGTTATAGGCTACTGCTTCAATCCTGTTTCTCTCCAGGTAAACGTGGGTCAGGTTCTCCATGCCCCTGATGGCACCTGGGATCCTCCGGAAGTTGTTCTGGAAGCAGAAGAGCTCCTGCAGAGCAGGCAGCTCGATGAAGATCCTGTCCGGGATGTTGAAAAGGTTGCAGTCTGCCAGGTCCAGCTTGACCAGCCGTCTGAGGGCAGTGAAAGTCCGCGTGTGGAGATAGCGAATGTACTCATTGTGGGCCATCTTCAGCTCGGTCAAGCTGGGCAGCCCCTTGAAAGCCCCTGGGGTGATGAAGGAGATATTGTTGTGGTTGAGTGACAGGGATTTGAGGGAAGGCAAGGTCCCGAAGGCCCTCTCAGAGAGGAACTTGATGCTGTTTTTGTCCAGGTTGATAGAGGAGGCTTCGCAAGGGAACTCACTAGGGATCTGCCCCAGACCGGCACGATCGCAGAGGACAGAGCAGCTCCTCTCCTGGGTGCACACGCAGTTGGCAGGGCAGGACCGCACGCAGGCCCACACCGCGTGGACGTGGGGGACCCAAAGGATCACTGTCAGAGAGGAACGTGCCGTCCCCACAGAGGCGTGGGAGGAGAGAATTGGGATGCATCATTAGCAAATACATTAGTCACGACAGGAAAAACAAATTACGCTGTCTTTGCCTCCCTTCTACCCAGGCTAATTGCCACCCCCTACTTGTACGCCAGCACTGACTGAGGAGCTCTTGTGAAAGATCCCTAAAAATCTTCTGCTGGGGTTTTTAAACCCTCTGAGAAGTTGTGTGTGTGTGTGTGTATATATATGTATATATAAAGTCATCTAGAACGTCATCTCTGATTAATTTCTCCCCCCAAGAGGGGGACTCACCTAGACTTAAGTATTTCTCAGTGTCTCTGTGATTGTTCTCTCTGCAAGCTGACGGGGACATGGTTTGGCCAGGGCGGGCAGGCAGAGATGCTTTGAAGGCCAGCAACTGTGGATGGGTTGCAGTATTTCTGCATGGGGAAGAGCAGGGGGCAGTGTATGCTAGTCTGGCAGTGGGCAGGGGAGATCAGTTAGTTGCCTGGGGCACGTCAAATTCATGCTTTTTGCTTCTTTCTTTTCTGTGCTCATTCAACATGACGTTTCTCCACCAGAGGCATGAGCTGGTGCAGCGCCGCAAGGGGAACTATCAGCTGCGAAGGACGCAGTACAGTGTTTGAAAACACATTCCCACTGTGTTTTGGTAGAACAGCATGAGGAAAAACAAATTAAGGGATATTGTTCAACTGCTTTCTTCATGATCTCATCATAGATGAGATACTCTGCAGCTCCAGCACAGTTTTTACTGTTTTGCCAATTCTCAAGACAGTCACCGTAGTGCCTTATGCTTGATGGGAGCAGCTGCTTTGTCCTTTTATCAGCCTGACATGGGGGAAGGTGGCCATTGTGAGTCTTTTCAAGTGAGCCCCATGCAGGTGGATGTACAACGAGGAAGAGAAGGAGAACGCTCTCGGGGAGAAATCAGAGAAGAACGAAAGGAATGGGAGACATCAGCCTCCGCGTACAGGCATTTTTATGGGGGAAAAAACATCCAGTCAACAAGAAATCTGCGAAATAAATTCATCAGAGAGGAAGAACTGAAGGCAGAGCTCATTTTGTAATTGCTCTCACAGGCACAGCCTACCTGCCGCTCAACAAAACGAGCAGCCAGTGAGCTCTCCGTGTAGTCCCTAGCAGAAAACGGTGGTACTGCTACTGACTGGTTTTCCTGCTGCAGTTCGTTGGCTCCCACACAAGCATAATCCTTTTATTTTTTTTTTTCAGCGAGACATGAGATACCAACAGCTTTACCAACAGCCACCTTTATTACAGCACTGCTGGGATCACGTTGCTGCTGCCGTGTCCGTGGCTGGCCCCAAGGGCCAAGGGCCAAGGAACAGGCTTTCCCCCCCATTCCTGCTGACTGTCTGGAGAAGGGAGCTCCCAGGTGCCTGGCTGCCCCCTCCCCGCCGTTTTGTGGCACAGCGATTGCCCACTACAGCTGTATTCCCGATGGACACTTTAATTAAGACAGACTTGTGAGGTGATAGCCAGGAAGCATCAGCTTCAGCAAGCGTCAAGCTTTTATTTTTTGCAGCCTCTAAGGCTTTAATGTACAGGCCAAACTACAGTTTGAAGTGCAATTGCTCTGCCCTTTCTCCATCCGTTTTAAAGGCAACATTCACACTACTGTATTTATGAGTTCACACTGCCTGATGGCTTCTTCAAGCAGGAGACTTGCAAAACGAGTTGCTGGGCAGGTCCCCATTGACCAGCCATCAACCCAGGAGCCACCCAGCCTGGTTCTGTTTGAACCAACCTGGTCATTGCATGTAGAAGAGGGATTCAGATATGTGGAGGGAGCATCCCAGAAGGACTTCAGCTGTGGCCTCTTTATCAAAATTCAGGTCCCATCAAGCCTGGCCACGCTATTGTGACCAGACAATTAGCAAAACAGCATCACTTCAAGGATAAATGATAGTGAAGGACTCTTGAGAGGTGGAAAGGATTTTAGACAGGTTGTCATTTTGTTTGCTTGTTTGTATGCTCTTCTCCTTTTTCCCCAGCCCTTATCTAACAGCTGCGGCTAAAGGAAAGTCCCCTTCAGTCAGGGCCCTGGGTAGACAAGAAGTGAGGAGCCGAAGGACAAGAGAGGGATAACGCGCCAGCCTCAGATTGCTCTTTCTTCGTGCAGGCTGCCCAGGGGCTGCCTGGTTTGCTACCCTTTGCACCAGTCCATGCTGTTGCTTGCAAACAGGGGCATATGTTGTTTTTGTTAAGCAGTTACATAAACTGAGGGCCAGACAGATTAAGGATTTGCCTGTTCCCAAATGTCTGACCGCAGGTGTCTGGAAACTATGGATGCCAGTATCGTCACTGAAACAAGAGCCTTGCACAGGCTCAGGGAGACATCCAGAGGGACATATGTGCATAGGCTGTCCTGTATGTGAGACTGTCCCAAGCAAGTTCAATGTCTAGCTACAGCCACCCCAAGCTCAGTCACATCTCTGGCCTTCAGAGCAGACCCCCCCCCAGCAGCTGTGTACACTGTCTGCAGCACAGGAATGAGCACGCTGATAACCAAACCCCCTCCTTCCCCTCCCTGCTTGTTCTCTAATCACTTGATAAAGGAAGTGTCTGTGCCCAAGCTGTATCTAGCCTGTTTTCCTTATACACAAGGTTTTTTAGTGCCAAATCTGGGTCTTCTGCTAGTGGCATTTCCCAGCACACATCTAAGATCTCTAGTTACAAGTGTTATCTCTCTGCATTGCAGTACGTGGAAAACCAACTCTTGAGGACCATCCAACTAGAAAACAATCCCCTGGCAATAGGAGCTCAGAGGCGCCCCTCCACACCGCAGTCTTTGTGGCAATTCTCCCTCTTCCTCTTGCAACGGAGGTCGGAAAAAAATCCTCCATCTGAACCCCACCAAACCCTCGGGAGAGCGGCTGCTCAGAGCACAGGCCATCAGATCTCCTCTGTTGGTCAGATCTCCTCTGACCAGCATAGCGTGAAACATTCCCGCCTCTCCTTCCTTACTCCTTCCCCTTCCCCAAAAACGATGTTCTTTGGTTTTTACACTGTGGCAGCAGACAGGGCAGCAGCTGGAAGATGCCTCCAGCTCATTGACACAGAGGGGGCTCGGATGAGGTGTGTGTTTAAGAAAAAGTGTGAAATACGGCAGTAAGGTCAAAACTATTCGCGAGATTAAGGAATAAGCAAAATGCCACCCAAGGATGACCTCTTTTGCTCTTTTAAATACTATGGTAATTCAGTATTTGAAAGGAAGAGCGAGAGGCTGAAAAAATGTCTGCAGAGTTTTTAGAAGGGTAAAGAACAATGACTGCAATAATTGAGTATTTAACCTACACCTTTCTGAACGATCTGTCTAATCCACTACTGGGTAACGCAGAATAAGAGTATACTCACCATTTAAAATGATGGCAAACATTACCTTGATTATTCGCTAGTGGCATTTCAGGTTTGGCAAGCAAACTTGAGGGATCTAAAAGCACACAAGGAAGAGCAGAGACAGGTTTCATCCTCTGTCGTTTCCCTGCATCATTTTCCCACAATAAACTCTATGTTTAGAAAGGAAGATGAAGGAAAAAGCTCCTCTCCCACACGCTTTCAAACTGATGAAGTCCCCAGCACCTTCCTGGCGAGTATCCTTCCTCCACCACTGACCTTCTCAGGGAATCCTGCAGCTTTGTGCTACGCCTTTTCACGAGCTCATCCACAACCTTCCCACCAGCCGTGCCAAGGGCAGGTTCCTATCATCTGAGATGGGAAAAGATCACCAACAGTAAGAGACTGGCCATCTCCCCAGGCAGTAGGTGCTGGTACAGAGGAGCGTAACCAGCTTAGCATCAAACACTCAAAACTAAAATTCCCAACAGAAATCATCTAGATACATTGCTTACCTAGCTGGGCAGTGGCTGGGTCCTCCCTCCTGCTCATGAGGCTGCCATTAGCCATACGAGTCAGTCTCCGAAAAGTTGGCATTTTTTTCTCGCAAGCTATCATTTAATGGCAGGAAAATCCTCTGTATCAGAGGAGGATTAGCGGAGATGGAAGAATGTGTCTGTCCTCTAAAGCTCCCAAAGCAAAACAGGGATTGCAGACAAACCAAACTGACGCTTTCCCCCCTCTGCCAACCTACTCTCCCCCCACCATTAAAAAAAAAAAAAAAAATGCAGTCCAGAGTTGGACCGCTGCCATTCAAACAGCATTGCTGAAAGTCATTACTCTACTTCCCATTATATAATGGCAGAGAAGGTGGGAGTGGAGGGTGCAGGCTAAATGGGATTATATTTGGGGGCAAGCGCAGGCTTATGGTTTCCCTTAGCTGAGCTCTGCAAACAGGCACAGCTTGGGACTCTCTTCCCCCATGCACATTTTCCCAGCCCCAGCGTGGCTCACACGCTGCTAACAGGATGCCGGTGTGCTTTGCTCTGCTGGGAATTGCTCCTGAAGGACAAGGAGACGCCAACAGCACTGGGAGAAGGGTCAGCAAACACAGGAGCTTGCATGGTGTATATGGCCTTGCTAATAATGAACTCTGCCTTGCCTGTGAGTGTGTTTTGCTTGTGATGCAGCAGCTGGTGCGTGGAAATCATAAGGACAGGTTCTGTATGTGGTGATGTTTTAGCATTCAGGATGTGAATTGGTTTTTAAAGCCGTTTCTGACAGAATGATGATGGTTTCTTTGGCGAATGGGGGCTGAATAAGTGAGTTATCTCAGCCTCCCATGCCTTAGGTAATTGCGTTCACCATGTCAGAGGGAAAAATAGCTCTACTCTTTATTTCTAAGAAGTGAATTATTCTGCTTTTTTTTTTTTCCAGGAAATGGAATACCTGATGAATTTATGCTTGATACAGCAGGAAAGATTCAGCTGGGAACCAGCCTGCTGCTGCTCAGCTCTTCCTGCAAATTAAAGCACCCAGCTACATCAGGTTTATTTTGGTTTGGCTTTCCCTGTCTTAAGGCATCCGGCTGGCACTCAGGAAATTTGTGTCTGTCTGAACAGTGTGTAAGCAGCCTGGTGCTGGGGGCAGGCTGAGGGGGAAGGGGGTGACCCATATAGCATTGATTTTATCTGAAGGATACCTTTCCCCACCATGTTGTTGTACCAACCCCCCAGCTTTGCACCACACTGCTTTGCACAGAGGAGGAAAGAGATTTGCAAAGCCACACACAGGCGCGTTGCAGTCTCTGCCACAGAGCTGAAGCTGCTGGAGACCTTGTGGGGACAGAAGTGGCACCGGCTGGGTGCTTGCCAGCACTGGGGCAGCTGGTGTTTCCCCTGAAGGTCCCATTTCCCAACCTGTCTGATTGCAGAAAGCACATCACTGCCCTTTCGGCCATGGAGAAAACTGGGCCGGGGGCGGGGGGGGGGGGGGCGCACAGACAAGGAGGGGGAAGCGCTATTCCCAGCTCCTTTTTCCCCAACATTTACCAAAGCCCTAAAGGTGGTACCAGAAATCTTGTCTTTCCCCTGGTGCACACATGCTGTAGTCAAGGGATGGAGAGAGTGGGCAAGGAGGGTACGTGGGACTCGGGGACAATTTGGCATGTGATCAGTTGGCATCTCCCCAGGGACTAGACCTGCTGCTTGGTTTGCACGGCCATACTAAATCTGCTCGTCAGAAACGAGGAGGGGCTGATCTGCAGCAAGGCACCAGATTTCTGACGAGACTCTGGGGCTCTCCTGTGCCTCGCTGCTCTTCTTCCACGTGCACAGTAAGGGACCGGTGGGGATGGGACATGAAGGACCACTGAGGCCCAGAAAGTGCTTTTGTGATCTGCAGAGCCACCTCCCCCAAAAGGGGCAGCTTGCGGGACCCAGCAAAACACATCCCCTAAGGAGGGCACTGGGGGCCTCCGCTATGTGCAATGGGTGGGTGAGGGCTGGGAGGTTGGGGATTGGGGGGCATGTTAAACTGGGAGCTGTATGCACCTCAGCAGTCACTTTTGGGGGTGGGGGGACGGTGGCAGTAGGTGCCTGTTAGAAAATCAGCAGCTGTGATGTTAGCAATGCTGCTGAAGCAGGCTCCAGCAGAAGCTGGAGGAAGGCTGGCAAGGAACACCTCTCGGAGAGCTGCTGCGGCAGGCAGCCTCGCCATAGCCCAGCGCAGACATTATTAGCTCCTGCAGGAGCTTCTGACAGCAGCTCTGCCATCAGCGTCCCACATCCATAGCTCTGTGGCTGCAGGTGGCCTGGTGATCAAGCCTAGCCCCACTGCGGCCTTCTCTACTGCGGCTGTGGGTAGGAACAGCTGAAACAGCCCATGTCGTGCCCCATCATGAGCCCTCCCAACCACAGCCTCACCAGCCACCCTGTGCTGGCACACCTGGAGCTCCTGCCTGGCCAGCAGCAGCAGCTGCAAGGCTTACAGCAGTGTATTTCTGTGCATCATCTATGGGCAGGAGCCTCGCGCATCTCCAGACCACAGCACAGAGAAGATATGAACGTCTCAGCATAGGCACAGCGGGAAGCTGGGGGTGAGAGACACGCTGAGGTCACAGTTTCCAGGAAAGCCTCCCGCTGCAGGCAGCCAGCTGGTCAGGGAGCATTGCCCTGCGAGCGGCTTCAGCAGAGCGATTGCAGGGTGACCAAGCTCACCACCCACTGCCTCCCATGAACTTCTGCCAGCTCTTGCATATCCTGCTTGGTTTCCTGATAACCCTTGGTCCTGAAAGGGCATGACAATGTGAGAAAGAGGTCTTCTTAGTTAGAAGAACTTAGATACTAGAGGGTACATAAAGGACACTTGCATTTGTTCTTAAAAGAAAGAAATCCGGGCTTTAAACCACACCTCAACATTTTTCAGAGCATGACTCACGGCTGGTTAATGCTGTGGGTTGAGCACACTGCAGATGCTCAGTGCTGGGAAGCTGCTGTGGCTGCCAGGCTGGTGGTAGACTTGGAAGCTACAGCCCTTGCTACTGTGGCTCTGCACTGTTAATTTTTTTGCTACCGAGGGCTCTTCCTCATGACCTGTCCTGCCCTTTTTAATCTCTGGGAACTCAGAGAAGCCAGAGATCAACACAGCGATGGAGCTGAGCCCAGAAAGCAGCAGAGCTATGCTGCCACTGAAAAAAAAAAAAAAAATGTTTACGTCTGATCTTCCACCAAAAGAACTGGAGAATTCAGCCCTGACCAGAGGAGCCCGTTCTGCTCCAGCAGTGTGTGCTGGGGATGTTAGCCTTGGCACAGCTTCACGAGCTGGCAGTGAGGACAAGCCTGCCTTGCAGGGCAATCCTGCACAGACCCAATGCAAGATTGCTTCTAACAACCCACTTCTTCATGGCCAGGGGCATTTCATGTGACTGTGTTAAGGATCTGAATGTAGCTCCTATCTCTGATACCCATTGATATGATTTAAAATGATCGCTGGGGACCACTGCGTGCAGTGGTTCAGCTGCAGGTTAAAATATCCCCTTTATTATCAAAGGCTGGCTAAAAACAGCTGGTGGGACTCATCTCACCTAACTGAAGGTGAGAGAGGTCCTGTCTCACCCACTTTAGCCGCCTACCTGTGGGCACCATCATGGGCCTCAGCAGGGCCCATTTTCACCGACGGAGGGTGGCAAGACAGCCAAGGGCGTGCAGTTTTGGGGACACCTCCATGCTGTTAGACACCAGCGCTAGGTTAGCTGGATCCCAAGTGTCCCACGTCCGGATGCTTCCAGCCAAACACTGCCCTCCTTAGAGCAGTGAAGAGGCAGAGCTGCTTGCCTGACTCCGGTGGCTGAACATCTTTGCGCCCCTGTTTTTTATCTCTAAGAGCGGCTTATCTCTAAGAGCGTGGGACTAGTGCAGGGGGCTGAGGTCCTGGCGCCACAGAGCGCCTGAGCCCCTCCGCCTGCCCCGGGCTTTGGTTTCCTGAGCTTCTGTAGTAGCGGCCGCAGCTTGGTGCATACTTCCCCTCTTCTCACAGCAGCAGCTGTGGCGTACATCTGAGCCTTTCCTGCGCACATAATCACTGGGGTGACCTTTGAAGTCGCTGCCTCAGCGTTTCTCGCCGGGGCTCGTGTTGTCGGCTCTGCCCTGTGCGACCCGGGCTGCGTGCAGGGCGGTCACCCAGCCAGCCGCGCCGCTGCGTGCACAGCTCCAGACGGCGTAGGTTTGGGGCAGGCAGGAGTCCTCTGCTGTGGGGGCTGCTGTGCTGTGAGCAGACAGCACAGACCAGCGTGGCCGTGCTGGGGTTTGCAACTTCAGCACAGCCAGCGCCACCGCCAGAAATAGTGGTCGGTGCAGCTGCGATGTTGCTGCTTACAGGAGATGCAGAAGCCAACCAAGACTTCAAAAGCAAGGAGCTAAAAGCTTTTCCCTTGCTCAGAAGAGAGGACAGATTTTCATCTGCAGGTGGAGGCTTCGTTTTTGTCTGGACTGAGGCTCAGGCCCCCAGACTTTGCACTAGGCGTCTTAGGGAGGGTTCACCCCTGGGGCCACCCCCCACCCCTGCCCAAGGGCCCAGGAGTCCCATTTCATACCAGCCCAGGGCTGTGGTCCCTGCCCAGCCTGGGTGCTCCATGTTGCACATTGTTGCTCGCCCTCTGCCCTGTGTTGCAGCCCCCTCACAGCGTGCCCACTCACCTCAGGCTGCTGTGCCGTGCCCTCGTCGGGCTGCCTTCAGCTGGTCCCACCCCAGCTGGAGAAGACCCACACCACCTCAAGAAACCCCTGGGAATGGAGAGTTGCTATGGTGCCCCCCGCGATGTCCTGCCCATGTGTTCTCAGCCAGGAGGGCTGCCACCAGTGACGGCACCTCTGGGCTGTCAAAATGGCTCCTGTCCTTAAGAAATAAACCCATCTCACCCCAAAGACTGATTTTGGCCCCTAACTCCCCTCATCAGCCTCTGCCAAGTATCTGTTTTTCTGTTGGGTGTACATAAAACTGTCCAAGCTTTGACCAGCTTCCCTGGCAAGACACAGCAGACTGAAGAACAAGCCCATCGCCTGGTTTTATGTTCACCGTGCTGGCCTGGGTTTGTGTGTGGAATGCCGCAGCCCTGCAGCTGCTTCACGCCAGCAGCAGCTGCCCCGCGTTCCCTCCCACCCCGAGCTGTGTCCCCATGGCAGCCATGCAGTGGGCTGCCATCGCAGAGTTGGTCTGAGTGGGGACAGTTTCCTTACGGACACCTGCCCACAGACTGAGAGCACGGACAGTGCTGGGCACGTCGCGATGCCCAAACCCAGCCCGAGGGCGAAGGAGCCAGGCAGCCTCCTCGCGGTGGAGCTCAGCTGGCTGCGGGCTACCTGCAGGAGTAACTCCGGGGGACTGTTCACCACCTGGCCCATGCCAGGAGGAAGCAGGGACGAGACAAAGCGGCCAGCAGCAGTGCTTGGCAAGAAATAGCCACCAAAAAGATGCTTACCCGTGGGGAAGGTAAGGAAGCGAAGCCGATGAAGCAGCAGAAAGAGGAGAGGGTCGAGGTGGGCACTAGATTTGAAGCCCCAGCCCAGTCGCTGCATGATGGCCAAGCCCTGCAGCAGGAGCAGAGGCCCAGGAGCCGGCAGCTGCCGCAGAAGCATCTTCTGAAAGCGAACAGCACACTCTAGGGTAGGGAGACTGAAGCAGATGCAGTGCACAGCAAGCCACAGGCTATTTGTCTGTCAGCCCAAACCTCTGCCGACGGCCCAGTTAGACATCACGCAGACCCCATGCAAAGGGAACAAGGAGCCCAGGGGATGGCATGTAGCTCCTTCAAGGCCAAATCCTCCCACTGCCTGGTGAGGGCAGGACAGAGACCCTCTCCAAGACTGCCCAGGCCACTGGCTTTTACACCAGCTGACGAGGTCTCTCCCAGCCCAGCCTGCAGATGTGGTTTCACGTCTCACTCACACTAATAAACAGTAACATTTCCAGCAAGAAAGGAGCAGCGTGGGCTGTTCTGCAGTGAGGGGCCAGGCACTCACCTGGGAAGCAAGTTCCTGCTTCCTGCTGCAATATGTGTGTACAGATGCAATGCTGAAAAACAACATCATCGGGGTTACTGGCTGAGTCCCCACAATACCCAGAGCAGCCTTGGGGAGGGAGAGGGAAGCTGGGCTCAGATCTCTATTAACTAAAGCTGAAGAGGAACTTGAATCTACATCCCCCACATCTGCACTGTGACTCTTGGCCTCAACTAAACCTGGCCGGCCACACTCAGATGTCTCATTTCAGGGACGAACCGCTGCTGGTGAAGCCTGAACAGGGGCTGCATCGCCCATCTTTCTCTGTGGGGTGTGGGGAGCCCTGCCCTCACTTCTGCCTTCAAGAAGCCCTCAGCTCAGCGTGCTGCGCTGCATCACCTGTTGTGCCCGGCATGCAGCCAAGCAGACAGCTGCTGCTCGTGTGTCCCACTAGCAGACAGGGAAAATCAAGGCTGGCAGCACCCGTACCAGCCAACCTGCCCTCCCTGCTGAAGCCAAGGATGCCAAGGGGCATGCACAGCTGGAGAGCCCCAGGCAGGTTCGGGCTCATGCCACTTTTACTAGCAGCTGGGGAGCTGCTCTGCCCCAGCCCTTTGGCATCTGCAGGGTCATTTCTATCCTGGGTAATAAGCAGAGAGCTGCTCGTCCCCTGCTTAAGTCCTCACGCCGTGCTTTCTGCAGACTGCCGCCCAAGGCAGTGACTTCTTGCAGTTCCTTGTTATCTAATGGGAAGGCTGCGCAGCACACACATGAAGGCAAGGACACATCACAGTGAGCTCTGCTTAATTCCCCCTGAGTGGCTACTGAGGCCATTAATCTTAATAAAGCTGCCTCCACAGCTACGTATGGGCAATGCACAATGAACTTAAACACAGCACTGCAAACACCTTTTGAAACAGCCTTTCTGCACTAAACACACAACAGGCAATACATTATCCAAGCCAACAGCCCTCCCAGGCCTCGCCAGACAGTTTATTTACCTCCCGGTGATTCATCTCTCCCACTTCCATGACAGGATCAGTGCCACCTTCTCCCCACTGCATAGCATCAACATTTGGGGCAGGTTCATCACTTACCTGTCTCTGCTTAACTCAGGCACTTCTGTCAGGAGCCTGCTCTGTAGCCAGGTCAGATACTCGGGGAGAATGAGCCAGAAGCCCTGGGACTCTTGGATCGAGGGATCGGGGGGGCTATAACTGTGCTGCAATGTGATTTTTTGCTCTACCTGTCGTGGCACTTTCCCCTACCTGACTAACGCTTCTGAAGGCCAAGTAACGAGGAGCACCCGTCACGCCAAGCAGCCGTAATTACCTGGTAATAGATCTGAAAGAATAATTCTGCTGTCTGTCAAAGATGTTGGCAGATAGGAAAGGAGCCGATCATCAAATCAGAAATAAACTTCAGTAACATAATAACCAGCACACTAAGCAGGAGGTTAGAGCAGTATACACTTCCAGATGATCTGGAAGACTTGTTAAATGAAATTATCATGCCTTCCTGAGCATGTAATGGCAATGCATTCACTGCATAATCAAGCCCAGAGCAGTTAAAGGACTGGGCTGAAAACACAGCAGGAGAAGTTACTAAAATCTGTTCATTATGGCCAAGTGCTCCTTCCAGCTAATGTTACAGTACAAATAGCCATATACACGCCTTTCACCCATGCCCCCTCCTAGCAAAGGAAAAGGGCATAAGAAAGTCTCCAGGGCCCCTCCCTGCAGCTGCATGAGTAAAAGCTTCCCCACATGGTACAGCCTGAAGGGCACGTGTTGGACCACTAAGAAAGGATGTGTCATGGGTAAGGGACAAAGAAACTCAGGGAGCCCAAACATTGGGCGCATGAAACTCTGGTAAAGAAACCGAGCATCGCTCCAGGGCGCACTGGAGGGGAGAGGGAACAGCCACTGGGGCCCGGAGCGGCCCTGGGAGCAGCCGGTGCTGCTGATGGCAGTCGTCTGCCACATTACTTTCTCCAAGCCTCAACCAAGTTCATCTGCAAGGGGGTTAGATGCTCCAGCTACTCAAACATCCACCACCTGATGCATGCAGAGTTTTCGCACGGGTCTAAGATGATTAAAGCTAGCAGAGCCTGGGGGAGGGAGGGGAATGGCCACTGTGGTAGATAAACACACATTTACGCCCGCATACGCTGCTTCCCACTCATTCCCCGCCTGTGATTTTATGGGCTGCTGAGACCTCCTCCATGCCATCCCTGGGTGTCGCCAAAAAAGCCCCCGTGGCCGTGTTACAGGCAAACACTGCAAATCCCCCACGCTGGGGTGTATTTATGGATCGCAGAAGTACAGCACTTCTGCTCATGCAAAAGGCTTTGTTTCCTGCCAGCTGCGGAAGACCACGGTACCTGAGGGAGAAGGGGCACAACAGCTTTTTCTGAGACATCGAATCGACAATGACGGCAGAAATAGCTCCTCTGCAGCAGGGCGAATACCACGCTCTCGGATAGGATCGGCGCCGAGTCCCAAGCCTAGCAACTGGCAACGCAAGGGGAAAGCTCTACTCCTGCTAACTCGCTAGCAGCAAAGCTGCAGCCTGCAAATCCCTTAACCACGTCTAGGTTGGATCTAGGAATGCCGTGCAGGTTGCATCGGGTTCATGGGGCCCTGCAGAAGGTGGGGGGGAACCCTCTTTGCACTTGTCAGAAAAGCCGTGCTACAACAGCTGCGCTTCAGCAACAAGTGTGTTGCAACAAGTTGTCTGAGCTACTGAGCCTGATTTGAGTTATAACAAAGAGTCGGGAACATCTGCTCTGCGTGTATGGTAGGAAACAGAAAATAAACGAGGAGGTAAACACCACACATACGAGGCAGGGGGAGGCAGATGCCGCAGAAGCACATTGATCAAGCCGAGCTGTGGGAAATGCGAAGGAGGGCTAGATGTTCAGCATTAAAAATAAATCACACCAGGGCTCTGCAAGACACCGCAGCCCTCAAAAAAACCTGTGTTCTAGCCAGACTTTCTCATCATAGTTATTATTTCCCTTTGATTTAGGCAGAGCTTTCATGCTTTTCCTCTGAGACTTACCGTGTTCTGCTGGGGACACACATTTGGCACATGAGGGTGTGGGAGGCTGCACCTCCTTTCACGCTGGTGCCCGTCAGCACCTCCGGGGCATCCACAACACATCCTATCCCTCCTTGGTGCTCCGTGAGTGTTTGCAGCAGCCACTCAAGCACACTCGGTGGCAGCCTGTCCACCATCTCGCTCTCCTACCAGAGCAATGGGCTCACTGGTGCAACAGAAATGATTGTCTTGGCCTTAAATGGGAGAGGGAAATTTCGCTGCTTGGGGCTGCTGCTATGATTTTTAGCAGTGTGATTTAAAAATAGCAAAACAAAGAGCAGACTGTGGAAGCAATGAATTAAAGCACCAAGCTGGGACACCCTCAGTCCATTATTTTGGGTAGATGCTTGGTAGGTGCCTTCAACAGAGCATCCCATTGGGTCTGAGGGACCCTACCAGTGCTACAGGTTGGCTGCATGTTGCCCAAGGGTCTCCAGCTGAAGGACGACAGCATCGGGCCTCGCCACAGGGTATGGAAAAGAGCACACGTGGGTCCTTCCCCACTCGAGGGGCAGTAGCGTCCGCAGGGGAACAGGACAGGCAGCCGGGGCAATAACATGGCACAGCAAGGTTGGCTTATGCCAGCAAAGCCCAGATCTGAACACACCTTGTCTGAAATGCTCCGCAGCTTTGGGGCTGTGCCGGGCAGTACCACCAGCATTTAGGTGGCTCCGTTCACACTTGAGAGACCTAAAAAGGATGAGGCGCTAGCCAGGGAACGAACGTCAGCAGCACAGATGCTGAAACACCCTTGGGGCTCCAGGCCTGAATGTTTGATCCACTTAGGAACAGAAGTGCTTTGGGAGTCTTGAGGTTTAGGCAGCAACTGAGGGAGCTCTAAACATTGTATTTATTTAAGCATTGAATGTGCCTACCTTTCCATAAAAAAAATCAGCTGGCGTTCGCCTTTGCTCCATCACGCCTGTGCATGACCAACCAGCCCCATCCAAATATACTCCATCAGGTGTCACTGGGGCACTGCTCACAGACCTGGCACTCCTCCACCTTATTTCTCCTAGGGAGCCCAGCCCCGAAGCCGCTCGGGGTGGGGCAGTCTCTCTGGCAAACGCTCTGATCTCTGTCCCAGGCGAGGCTGAAGAGAGCATTTGCCACCATTCCCCAGGGAGAGTGTGGGGACAAACTGTGCTCTGCGGCATACAGCAATAGTTAATATGAGCAACATCACCCAAGGTTTGTACAGCCAGCAGGTTTTTGAGCGCTCACCTGACAAACAGCAGACCTGAGCTCTCTGCTTTCCACCACATGGGGAAAGCCAAACCCGCAGCACCCTCTCCGCTAAAGAAGTGCCCTGCCAACAGAAGTGACAGGCCATCACAGATCAAAAGGGGACTATCCCCCCCTCCTGTTGAAACCATGACACTGTGCAGCAAAATTAATAAATAATGCCAGCAGGCTTCTGCCTGGCAGAAACATGCTGAAAGAGGAGACCAGGATTTGCAAATGTATCCGGGGGGGGGTGGCGGAGGGGAAGCATTGCCTTCCGTTTCCTGGACAGCTTCTGCATTTTGCATTGAACCAATCTGTAGACAAAATGCAGAAGCAGCCTCAGGAGCAGAGACCAGACCCCAAGAAAATTCCCCCATCCACCATGAAAGCCCTCGCAGGCAGCCCCCGCTGCTGCAACCCCTCTCGAGGACACTATGCCCCTGGCCCTGTGCCTGGCAAACACACAGATAAAAAATATAAGGCCCAGAGACTTTGGGAACCAGCAGAGCAGAAGCTGCAAAGGTCAAAGTTTTGCGCTGTAATTAATTTTGGGGTGGGTTTTTTTTTTTTGCCTTTCATCTCTCCCAGGAACATGGGAAGCCCACAGCATAGATGGGGAGGGAACCACCTCCCCAGGAGGCCCCTTTGGCATTATCAGACCCCTGCCTCGACTACAAGGCAGCCTGCCTTCCCATACATAAAATGGGAAATGGCAAGATTAACAGAAACCCAAATCAAAAGACTTAAGTGTCTGCTTTTGAACAGATCTGACATAAGGCAAGAAAGCTTAACCAGGGCCTAGAGGAGCACTAATTATCAAATGGAAAATTAACAGGTAATTTATCTCTAATGTGAGCTAATCATTTCTAGAGAAGGAATTCATTAAATGGGGGAATTAAATCACCAAGAATTTGCGGAGTGACCAGTTCTGATGGGATTCAGTTAATGAGCTATCTGATAATCGTGTCGGCTTCATTTTCTTCTCCTCTGGACACAAGAGGAGAGAGAGAGAGCAGGAGATCAGGTGCAGTGCCTCCCCCTCCCAGGCTACAGCCTGAGGTGACCGCACCTTACTCAGCCTCAGCCTTTTTTCTCGGCAAAACTTGAGGGAATGAAAAGCAAAAGCCAAAAGCAGACCACTGGCAAAACGCAGTTGTTAAACAAAAATTAAAAAAAAAATTAGTAGGTGAGAGAGGAAGGAAGTTTCCTTTACATAAATGGCTCATGGGGTCATGACGCACCCTCCTGCCTGAGCCCGGGGCCAAACAAGCAACGCAGCGAACTGGGGTCAAAGTCCAGTGCCAGCGCTCTCCAGCAAAGGGGGGGGGTAAAAGGTGAGTGTGCCTCCCTCGGCCACATGCACTTGGAACAAGATAAAAGTCATTGGGATTTCAGCTATGTCCAAGCTGTTACTCGGTCCCGAGCAACGGATGGGAGGTTGAGGCTCTTCCACGGCTGTTAATAAAACCCAGTCCGCACGGTGCCACTGACACGCTCCAGGCTGGGTGCGGGCACGCAACCTCATTTCTGTCTAATTANGCACTTGGAACAAGATAAAAGTCATTGGGATTTCAGCTATGTCCAAGCTGTTACTCGGTCCCGAGCAACGGATGGGAGGTTGAGGCTCTTCCACGGCTGTTAATAAAACCCAGTCCGCACGGTGCCACTGACACGCTCCAGGCTGGGTGCGGGCACGCAACCTCATTTCTGTCTAATTAGCCAGAGCGGTGTTTATGTCAGCGTCATACTTTTACAACAGCTCCGTGCCAGCTGCAGGAAGAGAAATGATCTCCAGCCTTGTAGAAACGCAGAGCCACATGGGCAGACACCACCTGATCTCTCACAAAGCCTGCCAGCACAAAAATAACTTCTCAGAAACACTTGAACACGTCTGAACAAGTAGAGCGAGCCAACATTGGATCAGCACTTTGTATCACAGGGCTGCAGCATTTGCGATCCAGCCCTCAAAGCCCTAAATTTGGATTTGCTTGGATTTGCTGCATCTTCAAACCAATGCCCAAGCTCACCTATTTTCAGTTCTGCCATCTCCTTACAGCATTATGGGCCAAATCCTCTGACAACCCTCCTGGATGGAAAAACACAAGCATTTACACTTCAGGGCAGTGACTGATTTGTGGCACCTATAATGGGTGAGGCTCTGCAAGTGAAATGATACGGTCAGATCCGGGTGGAACTGAGGGGGGCAGCTACATTATCTAATTCATACCCAGGCTGTGTTTTTCCACATGTGAACAGAGGCCGAAGGAGGCAAACTAAAAGCTTATGGCTCTCAAGAAATGAAATTCACTGTTGCTGATCGGTAAAATGATTCTCCAAGCGTTAGGATTTTCCCTGGTACTGCTGTGGTAACACAACCTGATAGCTCTGAGACATTTTGCCGTTTATGGCTGAATGACAATAATAATAAAAAAAGCAAAACATGAAAGCTGTCAGTGCCTGTTAGTGAGTTCACATTACAGAACAAAATATTCTCTCCTGGAACATGCTGGGTCTTATGCAGATTCAACTTTTCTGGGTGACGCAAATGCTGTAAAAACAACTCTGAGTCATAGAATAAAATCACATAATTCCCCAAAGCCAAATAAGGACAGAACTCAGCCCACACAGATCTGACTTCCCACTTTCTTGGTAGTAACAATTTTGTTTATCCTCCCTTCTAAATGATACCATTTGCCTTGCTCTCGCTGCAAATCTTGCATTTCCTATCACTCAAGCCCATAGTCGGTGTAAATACTGGTATTGTAAAAAACAAAGTCCTGTCCCAGCATCTGCAAGGTCTAGCGTAAAGCCTGTTACGCGCTCTCTGGGACTTGCTTTGCTAATTGGTATGAAGTCTTTATGGGGAACCTGGAAGGCATTCTCCCAGGCTGTCTGTAGTTTTATTTTGATATATTTTTCACCAAGAGTTCATTTACAGCCCATTAGAGCCAGGCTTGGGTATTTTATGAATGTAACACAGCAGCACACAAAGAGCATTTAATGCCTTAAGTCTTTAGAACGCTTTTTAATTTCATAACGCAACTGAATTGTTTCACCGCCAGATTTCCCATGCACCAAATTGGGCAAAGCCTTGTGCAAACAGTCTTGCAGCATGTAAATAAAGCCTTCAGACTTGATCCGTAGGTGGTGTAAATCATCATCGCTCTTACTGCTGTCATTTTGCATCAGCAACTGCTGAGCTTTCCGCTGTGAAACCTTAAGGACATTTTATTAATAGAGTGGGAGGAGTTGCAGAAGAGCTGTGCGCAATAAACAAGATGCGATGCATTTGCAGTGCATGGAAGCGCATTGTTTATGTTTGGCATCACTGATTTTCCTTCTCCCTGACTTGACAGCATCTGTGCACGAGAGCTGAGTGACTGTGCTGGGAATACGGGTTGTAACGTTCGAATGGTGATGCGCTATAAGCTTGATCTAACTATAAGGCAAGTAAGAGCTATTTGTGTCCTTATAGTTACTAACCGGACTCTTTAGGGTCCAGTTCAGAAGATGCAGTGACATACCCCTGACTTTACATTCTGCAAAGCAAAAGCCTCTTCGAGCGGGTGAGAACGTAGCAGTGTGTTTGCATATTGTTGCTGCCTGATGATTGACATAGATGATATACCGGTGCCTGATTAAGATACACACGCACACTCCTGGGTACTGAAGCCATTAACATAGCAAAGCGAAGACATACTCGAAGTGTGGGATTTATAAATCAGCAAGAACAAACTGTGCTGTGACCTACCAGAGCTTTAACTCATCCCTCGGCTGCTGCGCCGCAGCTTCAGCCAGCCTAATGCATGCTTGCACAGCTGCACCCCCTTCTCAGCCTTCTGTTTAGCTATCCCTCCTTCTCTTCCCCGCACTTTAGCGTCTTCCAAGTTACCACTAGTAACTGAATATATTTACCGAATATAACCGAGGTCTCCAAGAATAGAGCAGAACTCATGCACGTTTGACATTTTTGTGTTTAACAGTAACATTTATGTATTTGAGACATGTTTTTCCACTACTGTTTTTTAAACACAGTAAATTCAGTCTGGTTTTAATGCTGTTTTTTCCTGAAAGGTCTACCAGATCTCTAACGGAGGCTATATCACCAGTGTGTCACTTGATGAACAGCAAAAGAAGTGATTTATTCAGCCCCTTTAAAACTCCTGTATCATTAAATCCGGTTTGGCGCAAATGTTTGAGAACTGTTGAGAAGATAATATGTCTCTATTAAAGCTCCAAGACTCTTGTCTTTTTGATTAAGGAAAAGCAATTTTATACTTCTGAGACCTCCCACGCCATATTCTTAAGAGAGGGAAGGCAGGAAATAGTCTATCTGACATTCCTCACTTGGGGAGAAAAATAAACACTTCAGAGTTCCTTTATATCATAGAATCATAGGATCATAGAATGCTTTGGGTT
>VYZW01047955.1:2044-16968 GCA_013401315.1 Balaeniceps rex
TCCACGCAAAAAGAACTTGGCCTAAACCTCACAAAAATCACGTACTTTTCTTCAGCACTAAGATTTGGATGATAGATAAATTGAAGCAATCACAAAGCAGTGTACTTTACCAAAGCTGAAGAACATTGGAGAAAGATTTCTCCCAAATTTGGTCTTGGTATCAGTATGTACACTCCATTATGATGTGATCTCACCCCACTGTGAGACTGGTCTATATAAAAGAACATTCAATATATCATTGTCTTCTCAGACCATTTTTATAAAATTAAGAGTGCTATTTTATGAACATGTTTTATTTACTACACAGCTAAGTAGGTGGAAACATATACATTTTAAAATAACAAAGGGAAACTGAGGATTTAAAACATTTGTGGCACAACATTCATCTGACTAAATATATATGGCTAAGACTGCATGGTCTCCTTTTAGACCCTTCTCTATTAAAGCATTAGTTCCTTTTTCTTCTTCTTATGCCAGTTCCTACCCTATGTTTATAATGACAATTTTCACCACTGCTGATGGGTTTGAATATATTTTGTTTTGGGTAAATGACAGCAAATACCTGATGATATCTAATTCAATACCAAAGCTCTTCCTTCTTGTTAACCGCGCACACACACCAGTGTAACAGAGCTGTTCCTAGAAAATCCAGAACATTTAAATTTAAGAACATTTTAAGACTTCACACTCAACCACTCTCGGGAAGGGATTTTCTTTGTCAAGAGATAACAAACAAACAAAAAAACCAAACTACACTAGAAGCTTAGTAAAAATGGCATGTTCAGAGAGAAGCAGCAGAATGAGTGACCCAGCACTGTGAAGCAGCCCGCTTTGATTCCAGTATACAATGCAGTTACAGCCATGACTGTGCTTCATATGCAAATTACCTTATAAACTAATGACAGTTGCACTGAAATAATGGCTCAAAAAATCAGCTTTTTTTTTTTTTTTTTATAAATTTTCTACAGACTCNCTTGAGCTTTCAGGAGGCAAGTCCTCCCCCCCCCCCCCCCCCCCCCCCCCCAAATATTATGTACATACATATACACACACACACCTATACCTTTTCTGCTTACAGCGATTTGCCAAAAATCTTATTTGTTTACAGTGAGTTGATCATCTGCAATAGCAGATGCAGTGGAGTTGATTAGATTTTATAAGTTTGCTCACTTGCTAATTAGGATAATGTATCTGCTAGCTCCAGATCCTCAGCTAGCAGCCTTCTTATTTAATGGAGACTACAAGGCTGTGCCCTTAAACTGTAGCAGTTTAAATTAGCTGAGCGGAGCTAAAAGCCAGTCGAGGAATGATTAGGTGAAAGATGTGCTGGGGTTATTAAACTAAACAGACTGTCTGAAAATTCACATCTGCTCTACAAAGACCTTGAAAGCTGTAAGAAACTCTTTGATGTTCTCTATCATAGATGCAGAAGTGCTTCACTGAATGGCTACAGCCATCTACCATGGTATTATCACACATAGCTCCTTTTAGAGGTCACTGTTATGGACAAGAACTAGATTTAAGCCTTCAGGACTGTCTTTCCGAACATATTTTGTGACACAGCTTCAGTTTGGAACTGCCTTGCTTGTGACCTCTAGGTTATGTCACTGCAACATCCTCTGCTTGGGGCCACGGTTAAATAATGTTCGCATGTTCAGACTTGAGTTATGTTTAAAACCAGCTGAAACAACTCCCAGCACTGTTTCACACTTGCCACATTCTGCAACCTGCGCTCTTTAAAAAAAAGTAACCATACTAAAACACAGAGGACTAAAATATCCATGTAACCCACTGAACCCTGCCTTCCTCACATTGCTATAGGTCACCACAGTTACAGATACTAACCATCTTATGCCACAACTTTAAAAGAAATGTATGTTTAAAGTATTTCTTTCCCCATTGGGAGGTAAAACCAACAGACTTACTGTTGCTCTTTTGTAGTGAACTTAAGCAGCAATTTTTTCAGCCTCTCCTGCCCCAGCTCCTGCTCTTTGTTGGCTCAAGTTTTCCAGTATTGCTGACAAATCTAAAAAGACTGGGGCAAAAATCTGATTTGAAATACACTGAAAGATGCAAGAAGCCTGCAGTCACTCTTTTATAGACAGATTTTCAGTTAATAATGTACATTGAATGTAGAGAAGCAAAAAACAGGCACCAGAACAGCTGACCCAGCTTAGGAGAAGAGGCAAAACACCTTACTTCTTCCCTTCCCAAACATCCATCCAGCTAATAAGCAATCCACACTAGGAATAGGCATGTCAGGTGTTTTCCATCTAAAACAGGAGTGAACTGTAACTGAGGCAATTAAGCTTTACTTAGGGCATGCTGCAAAACCAGCTTTCTCTGTAGGATACCTTCGAGAGAGGCAGTAGCCCATTCAACTAGGACTGCTTTACACAGTTGTTTGCTTTCAGAGCCTTTATTGTGTGTAGGAGTAGTTGAGAAAAGGATTTCTTCATTGGTGTTATTTCTTTAGTTGTTAGACCGCACTAAATCTTTTTCTTCTCTCTTATTCAGAACTTGGAAATTTAAGTGCAAGTGCCACATAAATGCAAACCAATTGTTTTAATATAAGGAAGTCCCAGAGCACATGTTGTTTGTGTAGCTCACTTAGCAAAAATTCACACACAATTTTTTTTTTCTTAATATTATTTTCTCTTTTACTGCGGCAAACCTTAGTGTTCTGTGCTGCAGTCTGCTTGTGGACAGAACCAATGGGATTATATGGAGAGTGACAGAGCCAGCTGGAACCCTGGGTAGAAGCTACAATACCTCTCAAAACGTGACTTAGACGGGACCACAGTAATAATTTTAGGAGAGTGCACTAGCAAAATATACCATCATTTGCTTGATTAGAAGAATTCTGCAATTACAAGTTTATAAAAACAATCCAACTTATTTAAGCAAAATTGTAATAAAGTTTAAAATGTGCTTTTTGGTTCAAAACCAGAATTTTACTTCTCTGTTAGTTTTTATAAATTAAATATGCTGTTTTACATACACATTTCCTTTTGTGTTAGCCATCATAATGTCAGAACAACATTTGAACACTGGAAATTAACAAGAAATTGCAATAATTTGTGACAATATGACATAGAGCTCTATATTGTCCGCTACAATTGTGGTTGGGGTTTTTTTGGGGTTTTTTTGTTTTTTTGTGTTTGTTTGGGGTTTTTTTTTGGGGGTGGGGGGAGGCAGAAGAACTGTTTTGTCTTGTAATAAAAAGATTTTCAGTCTTGAACCATCTACTTCATTTACTCCCTCTAAAGTCAGGATAGCCTGTAGTACATTGTAATGACTCACGCTGCAAAGCACAAGAAAAAAAAACCATGGAGAAAAACTGCAGCAAGCACTTCAGCAAAACTTCAGAAGTTCACTGTTGCAGCTGATACAAATAAAGGGAGTTCCTTAATCTTAGGTTGAGTTAGAGCAGTGTACTACAAATTACCCCAGATTTTTATGCTTGATAACTCTTTTCACCTGACAGCTAGCTATAGGGATGGTCTACTCTTAGTCTGCTTCCTAGGGCACTCTTCCTTTGAAAGTATCAAAACATTTTTGTAGCTTGGTTCCTGTACACTGGCAACAGTGACTACCCTGGCTGATTTTCCTCCACATTAGCTACATTTCCGAGTCTCCTCCCTGCCTAACATAAAACCTGACTGAATATCTGAGCATAGAGAGCTAAATTCAGCTTCCTTTCACTATGAGTATACTGTATGAGCCCTTCATTTCTTACCTAAGTACTAAAGATTTTCAGATCTGAAAAATTAATTAAATACCAGTTATTTTGTCACAGTTCAAAATCCATTGTTGTTGTTCGGGTCTTGCTGATGTTTTTGACACTGAAGACAGCTACTGATGGGAAAGTGCACACTACTTCTAAATGATACTTCATCACATTCAAACAGTCATTGCTTTTGCTATAAATGTATGAAACTCTCTTCACATTTAAACAGCAGCTTAATTCCACCCACTTAATCTGAAATGGTGCCCAAGCAAGTAGAAAGAGAGTCGGGATAAATGTGTATGTATTATCCTAGTCACAAGCATTTTTCTTCCATTCAGTACTGTTCCTTAGCTACACCCGAGTTTTTTTAAAGTTTTTCTGTTCTTACATAGCCAAGTATGGATGGTTTTGAACTACTTTCACATTAAAATTTTCAATAATCTGAAGAGCTGAACTAGTGCTTCTCTCTCCACTTGTAGGAGCAGTAAAAGGTTTTTGTTTCTTGAAGAAAAACAAACACATAAACACCAAAAAGGAAGCCCTACCTGGCTAGTTCCCAACGCAACACAGTTGCAGCTCTGAGAGAACAGCAGCAACCAGGTACTTTTATGAAAAATCCTTCGGCTTCTAAGCCACCAACGCTTACTGTTTGTGGAGAGTACAATTCATGCCTTGTGACTAGCCCTTACCTCTTTCTTTAAGGATTTTAAAAAGAGTTTTAATACATCCCTTCTTCCTGCTAGGACTCGCTGGCTCCACTCTCCCACTCAAAAACACTTCTGAGCCATACACACACATTTTACACAGGTTTTAACAAGCTCTGCAAGGCAGGCTGTTTTCTTATATGATACCAACACCTCAGGAAAAGACTTTCTGTCCTCAAGGGAAGGCCGAGTACACCAGGGAAGGCAGAACCGACATGCAACAAGGCACCGTGGCTCTTCATGCGGCTCAGTCTCAAGAAAGCACTTCATGGACCTTGCTATTTGCTCTTAAGAAGAAGGACGCAGGATCTGACTCCCACATTTTATTTGTTATAAAACAACTTCTCTATCACTTATTCCTCCCCTTCCCAGCTGTATTTCAGAAGCACAGTAAAATTTCTTAGACACTTACCTCCAAATGGCTGCCCGCTCATGTCCTTCCTGGGCCAAGGTGGGGGCGGGAGGTGGTGAAAAAGGGGAGGTGCTGCAGAGGATTACAGCCGTGCCTCATAAAAAGCTCCCAGTTTTGGCTAGCAAACAGCAAGGGAGTTCCTATCTGCCATTAAAAGCTGACGGGGAAATGTGCTGCAGGTGTGATGCTGGCTGCAGCTCTGGNGCCGAACAAGGCAAAATCACTGATTGCAGCCTGACAGCCCACGGGCCATGGCTCCCTCCTCACCATGGCGGGCAGCCCAGCAGGCCTGGCAGCAGAAGGAAGCTGGAGTCATATTTTGGCAACTAAGGATATGCTTTAAAAGAATATTAGAGATTATACAGTCATGATGGTATCGGTTAGTATCCACTACCTGTCAAATATTATTATTCTAGTACTATATTGAGGATTTTTTTTCCATCAGCCTGGCTGCTACATGCCAGGCTGCTGAGAGGATGTTGCCGCCGCTGGTTTTCTGGCACCGGCGTCTCAGAGGCGACGTCTCCCACCGCCACCATCAGAAAATGCCGCTTCCAGGGGAGCAGACGTAGAGTAGATGGATAGAATCAGCAAAGCAGCAGCAGAAATGGTCACCTGAGCAGCAGTTCACACAGCAGCCAAGCACAAGGGACGCTCACCCCCTTCCTTGCCTGCCTTTCCCTAATAAGAGCATTACCTACTGTAAAAAGCTCATTCTCGGTTCCTCAGAGAATAATTTGATTTATTATTATACTGAAGCCAGGAACAACATTTAAGTGAATGCAAGGAGGGAAAAATATGTTGACTGACTTTGCTCTATCATTTAAATCTCCAGACCTGGGTGCCCCCTTTCAAGCACACAGCACTTCCAGCACTGGGATATGCAGGAGGATTAGGGGCTCGATTAGCACTTTAGTCCTGATGCAGCAAAGTACTTAACACATATTTAACTTTAAACACATGAAGAGTCACAGTGGCTTACTCAGATCTGCTGAAGTGAAAAGCTAATGACGTGCTTAAGCATCCTGTATCACCCAGAGCTGAACTCTTCTGCTCATGGTGGGATCAGGCTTCACATCCCCTGTCTCCATGAGGATTTCAGAGCTCTCAAATTTGGGGGAGATGCAGTTTCCACCACTGCTGTGCTGCCTGTAGCAAAGTACTGCAGGCAAGTCTCATGATTTATTTACAAATTAAGAAACAATGTGACCTACAGTAATGTTCACGCGGTGCATAGGTATAGAGTAACTCAGGATAAGACGACTGCTAAACTATATTCTGTATAAATATAAACTATAATATGCATTCAGGTGGAAGCCAAAAGACTCAGCTTAACCCAGTGGAACTATTACAATTACGTCTTCACCTAGAAGAAAACAGGGAAGATCTTAGATATTTAATAGAGATTCACTAACATTTCCTTGATGAGGACGTACTGTCAGGTCAAAATCTTTATTCTCTTGGGACCAAACTCAGCGCTGCTGCAGCAACAGCTGGTATCCTGTGTGCCCCTAGAAGAACATGGGTGAAAAATCACAAAGGTGTGTTACAGTAAACAAATTTCAAGGGTTTAATTTTCTCATGGAGCAAACAGGTTTTGGAGTAAATGCACTTCCTATTGAAACCAAGAGCAAAAATGCCTTTAATTTCAGCAGTATCTACATTTGATCCTACAGAACTCAGATATACATTTGCTGATAAAACTGTAGTTGTGTTAATGTAATCAGATATACCTGATTATATAATAACTTAAATGAATGCTGCTGGGTTTTCTTGCTTTTTTTGCAACCATAAGTACAATGATATCACCCTGAGCTGAAATGCCACCTCTGCAGAGTTTCTGTAACATGATTTCTGATCCAGCGCTGCTGTTACCGCCACAATAACTAAACCAGACAGAATCAATGCGTTATAAGGTCAACTCCCAGTCCCATGACTTTCTTAAAAGCCTAAGGCTAAGATTTTAAGAATTTAAGGAGCTAAGAAGAATTTAAGGTTCTAAATTTAAGAATTTAAGGACCTGAAGTGAGACACAGGGAAACTTTTCCCAAGGGTCAAAGCAAGCCAGGTAGTCTGATTTCCCTAACTTGAAAGTAAATGGAACAAAAGTTAATGGAGCAAAAGAAGCTCCTGAAGACCACTTAGCATGTTGTTATAAATTCAAGCCAAGTCTTCAGGATTTGCAGCATAGAAAATGTGAAACTGTGCCATCTCTGGGAATTCAGAGGCAGTCTTGCCTGAAAGGGGCACTTCTAGCTATACACTCATTGCTGAAGCTATGGGAATAACAGGATGACATATGCAGACTTCCCACATATTACAGAGGTACAATGAGTCTTTCCTCTCAGCTCATATTGGTCTCGAGCCTGTTGTTATCTTTATACCGATGATAAGAAACTAGTGACCCCTGGCATGGTGCAGTGGACCAGAAGCTTGAAGGAATTAAAAAGCTCTGGTTCTCAATAGAAGCATGAGCTTCTTTCCTGAAAAAAAGTACAGCACGTTGTGCTGGCATGTGCTCAGTTACACATTTTGGTTTAAGATAGATAAAGGCATGAGTATTTTACCAGCAAGTAGTGAATGTCTGGATCTTGCTGTCACAGAAGGATGCAGAGACAGCCAGCATCAGGGAATTGAAAAAGGGATTAAACAAATACTTGGGCAACAGGTTCCAAAATGGATGTTAAATAAACTTGGTAGGGATGGGATGTTCCCTCGAACATCCCTAATGTAAAAATTGTGAATGCTGTGAAAGCAGGAGGGGAATGGAACACATAAAATGACCTAGCTTGTATGCTAAATAACCTCTGTCTAGAGAGTGTCTGCTATTTCCACTGCTGGAGACTTACTCCTGGACTAGATGGACCATGTGTTGATCCATTTGGATGCTTTTTTTTTTTTGAGGGACAGTGAAATGGAGAATAAATATCACCCCAAATAACAGTTTAATAACATAACAGCAGATTTCTGTTGGGTGGAAATTGTGATAGTCATTCAAAAATAAACAATTTAGAGAAACTGTATGTATTTAAAAACAACTATGATTGCCAAAACCAAATCATTAATTATTGTGAAAATTCCAGGATAGATAACTAAGCAAAATAATAACTATATTAATTTAAGCAGGGATTTGAGAATGCATGATCTTATCTTATTGACCTTGAAAATTGGAAATTGACCTTGACATTGAAATTTAGAGTAATGTCTTTAGTATGCCTGCTCCTCATGATATTGCACTTCATATTTTCTACTCACAATAGCTATTTATATTCATCCTCCTTTTAGTTTCCTGTCCTTCTTTCCTTGAAATAAATGACCAGCTAAAATAACAAAAGAAATGGAGAATTTATAATTACTGTCAATCATAAGCTGTGCAGTAATTTCACAGTGAACCTGATACCAAATTTCATATACTCTGCAGCATGACAGAGCAGAGAGAGATTTTGTATCCAGCCAAAGCTTATGAATTTCTCATTCAAGAAAAGGTTTTCTTACACTCAATTACCTTGAACAGCAGCATTCTTTTTTTTATTTTAAGAACATGCTGTGGTTTTCATAAGCGAGTAGTGATTCTTATTACTAAAACAGGCAGGCACACAATCCAATTCTTACTGAGGGCCAGTGATACAAACTCTTATCGATTTCTATAGGAATTATATTTCTATTTCTTTATTAAGAATGAAGTAAACAGAGAAACAGCATTGTCTTTGATTATGGGTGATTGGCTTTTGAGATGGCAGAGCAAACTCAGGTGCGTGAATTATAGAAAAGGGAGTAATAAGTTCTTTAACAGTTGCTGTCCATTTTTGTGTTAAGCAAAGGATGGATTGCTCTATCTGCCTACTTTGCACCGCTCAGATGACACAAAATGAATGAATTCCAACCACAGAGCGTCTCTCTCTCTCTGGGGACTGTGCCAGAAACTGGACTGATGCTGGAGACATCATGTCTACAGATTTCCTTAATGAGAATATTTGTCAGAGAAAGAGGCCAGGTATGCTTTAGTGTATGGAATGTATGTTTTTACCTATTAGTAGGTATTTCTACACTTTTTTATGAGCTCCTATGACAAATGGCTTTATCACAGAGAAGTGCTTGTTCTCATTAGATGTCAGATCTGGTTATAAATAAGATACTTATATTTCTAATTTTAACACTTACATTTTATTTTACTTAACCTCATTAAAAAAATATCTCTTTAAAAAGACAGTATTTTTACCTTTAAGCCTAAAGTATCATTTTTGGAAGTCAGAGGCAAATTGCCAGAGGTATTCATTTACAGCAATTAAGAAATTGTCTACACAGTCAGAATGATGAGTAGACTGATTAATGTCTTACAGGTTTGCATTCTACCAAAACCGAGTTCTTAGATCAAGTCTGTCAGAAATCCTCTGCATTCATCACAGGAGTTATTTGTCCTCTCTGAAACTGGATGTTACCATAAAAATTAAATCACTGACTCATTAGAAAATTACCCAGGATCACCTGAGGAGAAAGGAGGTTGTAGCAAGGTGGGTGTTGGTCTCTTCTCCCAAGTAGCAAGTGATAGGACGAGAGGCAATGGCCTCAAGTTGCACCAGGGGAGGTTTAGATTAGATATTAGGAAAAAATTCTTCGCTGAAAGGGTTGTCAAATATTGGTAGAGGCTGCCCAGGGAAGTGGTCGAGTCCCCATCCCTGGAGGTATTTAAAAGACGGGTTGATGAGGTGCTTAGGGACATGGTTTAGTAGCGGACAGGTACAGTTGGACTCGATGATCTTAAAGGTCTTTTCCAACCAAATGATTCTGTGATTCTGTGATTCTGATTAAATGATACAACATAGATTAAGAAAATAGGGTTTTTTTCACAGTACTTAGTAACAGCTATGGTGACACAGGTGACCACAGAGCTCTTTATTTAGTAGTAAATCAAAACCATTGTTACTAAATGCAAACAATAATTCTTACTACTTTTGACATGAACTGAGTCCTGTCATTAACAAGAGTGAAAACAAACCCAACCATCAAAACACTGTAGGGATGCAGGTAAGATCTCTACTCCTGTAAAAAGAACATTACAAAAGCACAATCCTCTGATGCTGTGACTTAATGCTAGTGACTCTACGCTAAGCTTTGCGGTCCAAAGAAAGAAGAAAATTGGTCTTATGAAGTCAGTGGGAGCTTTACTGTAGACTTCTGGGAAAGTAGTATTTTAACCAACTTATAGCATGTAATCAAAATATGTTCTTGATAACATGGCATTTCTTATGTAAAGTAACCGGCTATGCATGATACACTGTAGAATGTCTATATGCAAACTACGATGTATATGAATGTTAGCAAGGAAGAGACACCATGCTGTGGTGCTAAGGCTCTCTGAAATGTGTGCAAGTCTCCAGATCCACTGATACCTCTGCTTTCTTCTTGAAGTTACAAAGCACTAACACAGATCTTGGAGAAGTCTTGAAAGTGCTTGTAATGTTTCCTGTATGTCCACATTTTTCGTGTTCAACGTTTCCTCTGTTTCTAGCAAAGTTTTCACATAATAAATATTCAAAACATCCTTTCTATAAGAATACACATAGTTTACAAATACAGTTGCAATATTACACAGGAAGACCTCAGAAATGAAAGGCTGTTAAGAGCTGCAGTAGAAAAAAACCTGCAAAACTAGAAAAACTTCAAACTGAGGCTTTGCTTTCTTTATATGGAAAAGAGAGAAATCCTGAGGACACTTTAGTAAGCACATGCTGATAACTACTGGTCATAAAAGATTGAAAGAAAAAGAAACACATAATTAGAAAATTATAAATGTGATTTTCAAGTGCCCTGGTACTCACCAAGTGTCTGATGACAGAGGAAATCAGATAATATAACAGATTAAATATTCCTCTAAAACAGCATTCTTTAAAATTTCAAAAAACTCACAGAATAAAGATCAATGTCACATAAGGAAAAATACATTTATTTTTGTAACTCTGCTTCAGTTGTTTTTAATATACTGAAACTAGTATAAAACTGTTGTGATTGTATCCACACAGGGGTTCACCATTTTTTCAGTATAAACAATAGGCGTAATATATGTAGTCATATAGACTTATGGCAGTGAGGTGCCTTCAATCTACCATCAGTTTCTGAGGCCAGGAATTACTGTAGGAAAAAAAAAGAAAAAGAAATAACATGCTTTGACAAAGTAGCCTCAGCTATGAACTCTCTCAACTGAACTGGGTACACTGGAAAGAGTTGAAAAGAGTTACAGAAATTACTGTCCATCAGGACATTATCCCTTGAAGCGAAAGACTGAAGAAACATGTTTACATAAGAAGAGGCAATCACAGTTTTTCACAGATGTTCACAGTTAACTACTTGGAGTAGAGACTTCTGAAAATATCTCTTTAAGTTAACAAAACAAGTACTATAATTCAATATTTGATGTGAATACTAAACTAATTAAGATAAAAAAAATTAAGGGCAGCCTTTTTTTAATGAGGAATATTAACTTTTGGAACAATTTCCCTAGCTTTCTCATAACTGTTTAAGTTTTAAAATTAAGATGGGAAGTATTCTGTTTTTACCAAAATTATAGAAAAATGGCAAGGTAAAAGGAAAGAAGAATTTGGTCCATTATCTTTGTTAGATGGCATCTTAAGACTAGAAACATTTTTTTTTTCTGATGATCAGTATCAGAATCAGGTTTTTTTAGCAAAACTGGAAGGAAAAAGAAATCTATCCCAATTATTTATGTCATGATTTTGAATAAAATTTTAGCATGTTTTTTATTATAATTATGAGCCAAATCCAAGCACGAGTCGCTCTGTTGCCTCGAGGAAAAAAGTCATCTCAGTAGGAGAAGCTCTGTTTTCTCTAATGGTAGTAGGTAGAGATAGGTGAAAAAGGAAGTTCTTAGTGTATTTTTTAGTTGGAGCGAGATAAATGAATATAGATTTGTCCCAGAATATAACGTTGCTCACTGTAGGAGCTGATTATTAGTCATGCAACTTGGAAGAAATACATTTGATGCTTTAAGGACTGTTGGGAGACAGACAGCTAAACCAAAGACTATTCTTAGTGCCATCATACATTGTTCTTTCATTGCTCTTATCTGCTAGAAACTGAAAATAAAGATTTATTTGTCATGTCAACTTTCAACATGCTGCATTTCTCTTTACAGATAAATGATGTTGCATTATGGGATTCATGCCATTTCAAAGTTGTTAATAACTGAACAGGCCAATTTTTAATTTATTGAAGCATTCTATGGGTGAAAAACATTTAACTTTCTGATGAATTTTTGGGAAAGGTGCCTGAAGAAAACAAAAAAAATGATCCTATGACATGAAAATTTGAACCGTCGTAAATAAGAACTGAGAACTAAGAATGCCGATGAAGAAAGAGTGATATTATTCCATCAGGTACACTTGCACAACTCCAGTTGTTTGAAAAGAGAATGTATTTATACATTTTTCTGGAGGAACACCTGGTAATAATTCTTTACAATTTATTTTTCTAGTAAAAGAAAATTTTCAGTGTCCTGATTATCTTATGACACGTTTTTCTACCTGGAGCTAACAACCAAAAAGTAATAGAAGACAATTCTCCTACTTGGTGTGTGCTGTAATATAAGCATTCAGATGACAGGATCATCTGTTATTGCTGTGGGCATGTTTTCCTGTTGTCAGTCTATCTTGCTATGTGTTCTCCCACTTTAAGGACTAAAAGTCAGCCTAAATTTGGCTTTTTATCTAAAAGAGTTCACAACACAGCAACAGCTGTTATGCTGTTATGTGCTTAACAGAACTGAGTAGGCTTTTTGATTTCATGCTGTCACTCCACCCTGAAGAGTTAAGGTAAGAGTAGGAGGAAGACTCTCCAACATGTAGGTAGAACATGCTTTAATTGAAGCCAGTATAATGTACACATATTGGCTTTTGGACAAACACCACAAAACCAGGTTAATTTCCAGAGTTTGGCATTGATCCTGCAATGCACCCCACTCACCTCTTCCACCTGCCATCTTCTTTGGTAATTTAGATTTTAAGAAATCGGGGGCAGAGACTGTACTGTATATATATATATACACACACATGCCATGTGACTCATCCACACTTGCTGTTGGGTTTGTTGATACTTACCAAATACAATCAATAAATAATAATTTATGCCAATTGAAAGCCCTCACAGCTATACAAAACTTGACGTGCAAAAATCCATGAATGCCCTGTTTGAACCGACAGACTTATTTCAGACTCAGAAATCAGCCACATAAGATAGCCTTTGTCTTCTTAAAGTTGTAATTTTCTTCAGTTTTTGTTCATCTTGTAACTTTCACATTCAGCCAAGTTCCATCTTCTTTATGAAAGTAAAAGTCTTGATAATATCACCGCAAGATCTGCTCCTTGACAGTTTAACAAAGGCTGGCGGAGCTGCCTGGAGCAGGGGGAGAAGACTTCAGCAAAATTTGAGGAAGCAATCTCTAGTTGCCCCTCGCTGCTTAAACTCGCAAACAAATTCTCACTGACTGCTCTAATCCCCTGGAATACCTAGTGCAGAGATGTCGTCAGACTTAAAGTTGCACAAGGCTCACCTCAGACTTTTTCTATATGTCTTATAACACCTCAAGCAAAGGCAATGTTTTTGGAACTGAGATGACCACAATCTGGAGCTCTGTGTCCAGTTTTGGGCTCCCCGTTACAAGAAAGACATTGGCATACTGCAGTGAGCCAAGCAGAGGGTCACCAAGAAGGGGGAGGGTCTGGAGCACACGGCATGTGGGGAGAGGTGAGAGTGCTGGGCTCGCTTGGCCTGAGAAAGGGATGATTAAGGGTGGGGGGAAATCTCACTGCTGTCTGCAGCTACATAATAGGAGGATTTAAAGAAGATGGATTCTTCTCAAATGTAGATAGCGAGAGGATGAGAGGGAATGGGCATAAGATGGAATATGGGAAATTCTGATTAAGCATAGGGAAAATAAATTTTCCGCCTTGAGGGTGGTCAAAACTTGGGACTCTATTTCTTCAGAAAAGATGACTATGACTGTTTATATTGAACCAAAGATGAGTAAACTGGAAAATGCATTGAGATTTCCATCTAAGTTCCTTAACTGTAATTTACATCTCCTTCTGAGGTAAATAGAACAAGAGAATATGAAAAAGCCTGGAAATTATTGACCTTTCTTATTTAAAATTTAGGCAAATATCTGTGGGATGAAAATGTATGAAATTGTTATTATTTCATCAAATTTCAAATTCTAAAATATTCACAAGAAGTCAGAGGTGAGAGAACACACCTGTGGGTATTTCTCATTTTCTTTTGGAAAGTTTGAAAATCACTGAAAGGCAAAGAAGGAGAAAAATCTGTCGGTCCTTATTACTCAAACCAAATGTCCTCTGAAATGACTGAGGGTTCGTTCACACTAGCATTTTAGTTTAGGTCTAGAGTGCACTTCTGAAACAAATCTTTTGTTTGTTACCACTTACCAAGTCTTTGTTTTAGGGGCATCTTGAACCTCACTGAAAATTAAACTGAAGTGGAGGATGTACCATAGAAGCTCATTAATGCACTCTAGCTGCCAAAAGCCCTGATGTGCACAGAACCAAGCTAGAGCTACTCTGCAGAAAAGTCCCAAAATATAGGTAGTTGATTTTGAGTCATCAGCACTCACTGTTTTGCTTCTCCTCCTATTGTGCTTCTCAACTTGCTAATGTAGACATGGCCTACTGTCCTGTTGAATTCAAAGCAATTTTGTCTAAGCATTGACATTTTATAGTATTTCATGTAAACTCAACAGGAGTTTTTGCTTGACTTTAGGATTAGGACAGTCAGGCTTTGAGTAATGACTCCAAGATCTGGTCGTAAGTCTAGTAGTCTGGGTTAATTACAGATGAACCCAAAGTGATGCATTTAAATCTTGACCCCATTTTAGCTTCAATAAAAATGATGTAGAGTGAACTTGGAAACAATTAAATTTTACTTCTTTAGGGATAAATTAATATGTTAAAAATTAGTATCTTCCTCAGGCTACTGTACTTATTTAGCTCACTGCAATTCAATTTCATAAGATTTCTTAGCTTCAGCCAAAAAAAAAAATCCCAACCAACTT
>VYZW01047956.1:4598-59421 GCA_013401315.1 Balaeniceps rex
TGGCCAATGTGACAGATTAATTTGGATTTGCATTTTAAATTTCTATCTTTTCAAGTATCTTTAAATGCACATGTTAGGTTTAGTGTTAGCCTTTTTTCTTGGTGACACTAAGACATACCAGGCTGATTCTAAAACTGTGGTAATCAATCTGGACTGCATATGTGAAATACAATAAATTCTCTTGTTTTGTTGTTTGATGGGTTTGTTTACACTATCCTACTAACTAGCTACAGCACGAGCCTCCTCCTTCTGATGATCCCTTCCCTCTGGAAGGAATACCACTCATGGGCAGTTTATTAAAGAATACCAGAGTACACTTTCTAGAAGCATGCATCTGAGTATCATAGAAACAAGTTTTGATATGCCTTCACAAATTCTGCATTCCCTCGAGACCATTTATTTAACAGATAACAGAAACAGCTGAGACAGACATTGAACTGTCATTCAGGTTTAAGGGAAAGGGATTTCCTGGATTAATGATTAGTAAATGGCAGCATTAGCTGAGTGGAAGGTTGATGAATCTTTTAGATCCTCCTTATGTATATAACATGACCAGGAGAAGGCTTCACCCTGCCTGACTTTAGTCTGTCTTGCTGAAGAATCTTTTTAAACAAGTGGGATTGAGGAGATAAAGGTCAAAGATTACAGGGCTCAAACATCAGTAGGTGTGCGGGAATAGACTGAGAAAGGAGACCTTTCTATGTCATATTGGGTCAAATCTCGAAATCAAAGTTTTGCCTATCAAGATGTGCACCATTCAATTCTCAGTTCTCTGCACATAAAATACACATGAAAGTCAGGGAGTTTGATTTTCAGTTCTTTAGTCTCTGAACTCAGGCACACTGTACACAGCTAATTTTTCTCCTAAGCAAAAGATTAGGAGCAAAAATCAGTGGGTAAAAAATTGTCAGTACCCAAAGACTTTGAAAATGTGATGTATTAAATATGTGCTAAGTTTTATGAATGTGAACCTCAGAAGTTTCGAGCCCTTCTATGAGATGACAGTGCTTGATACAGGCCCTTGAAATATCCAAAGTTTTCTAGCATGTAGCTCATAAAAGTTTATTTTTACACACCCAAGAACATCATTAACTTCTATGAAAATTAATCCATAAACAAATTGTTGTGTAAGTTGTGATTATCAGTATTCTAAACAACTATCTCCCTTGATCAAATCTCTGCTGAGTAAATTAATATTAAAACCTTGCAAATATTAAATATGCAGAATCTAATCCTTCTATTAGTAAACCCAAATACCATCTTCAGGAAATAACTTCAATCCCATGGTTATCCACAGAAATCAGAGTAGATTTCATTTACTTATATTAAAAAACAAGGAAAAAATGGAGAAATTTATTGTAGCCCAGCTACTAGAGTATGCAGTTGATAATTAATGTTCCTCAGGGGAGATAACTGTCATTGACCAGACATCGTTATTGGATTCATACCTACAAGGAACCAGATCAGTGGAAATAAAACCAATTTAGTTTATGGTATCTGTTGTTAGTATTTTTTCCCCACTTTCAACCTTAGAATTGTATCAGTCTTGGTAAAATGTCAGTCTACTTCTTTAGTTTGCAATTACAAATCATATCTGTGGTTCCCTGCTGGTTTACTACAATCTATAACATCCACAGCTCTCCCTTACTTGACCTATTTCCTCTTTTTTCTTCTTTTGATGTAGCTGTGAAATGGGAATATATGAACTACCATTGGAGCATGTCTTATTCCATCTGTGATGAAGTGTGTATATATGCGTCTTCATATACATACATGTATATGCACATATATACATATATATACATACATATATGCATATAAATGTCTTCATATATCTGCTGATATGAACTTTTACTAGGTCTATGCTGCTTCAAGCCTGTAAATAGGAAAAACCTTTTGCTATAGAGTAATCAGTTTTTCACAAAGAGAATTGTAGCTGTCCTAAAAGGTAGTGGCACCTTCAGATATAAACCACAAAACTGAAAATGCCATCTGTCTCTTAAACTATATCAGTGTTTATTGTCATCAGTGTCCATTCTATTGACCTTTTTGGTAACAACATTTTTCATTTATTTATTTTCTCAATTTTGTTCTTACTCATTGTCAGCACATCTATTTATGTACTTCTTTGTTGTGGAACATCTCTGAAAGCATATCAGGAAAATGCATTGATAAATGTACATAAACTGCTAAAATACCATTCTTATAGTAATTTAGATCTGCTTAAAACTAATTTTATTCACCTAAGTGGAGAGGGTGAGAGTGGGGACAGTTAAGTATTCCTGAGAATAACTGCTTAGCTGTCGTCTAAAGCATTACATAAAATGTTGGGCCTTATAAATCCAGTAAAAAACGTGTAGCAATTTAGCAAGGTGTTCAAAAGAACAACCCTCTCTGCTTGAGTGACTTTTGACTAGCAGAAGCAAGGCCTAATCTAGCAGTCAATTTGTATCATGTGAAGCAGTAGGTAGAATTACAGGTAGTCTTCAAAATTCACTGGACAACACTAAAGATCTCAAGTTGGGGAGAATTTTTTTCAGAATCTTGTCTGCATCTGTGGATTCATATTTTAGTGCTGTGTCCTGTCATATCAGTTGTCCCCCCATGCTACATTTGATCACCTGTCTTCATATTAGTTGATACAATAGAACTGTTGAACTATTACTGACCATTATCTAAGAGTTTGGTCATGTGTATATGTCTCTTCTGTATCGTCATTTATTCTGCAGCTATTGCTGTAGTTAGCATTTTTAATCACTGAGAATACCAATATTTACTTTAAATTCTCTTTAAAGTAGTAACATACCATGTTCTGTACTCTTCATGCCATGAGGGTCAAAATAAACCTATTAGGCAGCATTTTTGATGCAGCCTATATCAATAGAAAAAGTTGAAATTACCACACAAGAGAGCTGGAATAATTCATCTATCCAATCCTTCTGGCTATCTTTAGTTAAATGCAATTTCTCTACAAAATAAAAAGTTAATAAATGAGAGATAAAGAAAAGGATTGAGTGGAGTGGGTGAAAAAGAGAAAGAGAGAGGTGGGGGAGCTGGGGCGGGGCAGGGGATGTACTGCTGCTATGGAAATAAACTGCTTAATTATGCATTAACAACTCATCCTATTTTCACCATGACTGAAATATCTCAAGATCATCTAATAAAGATTCAAGTATGCTTAAATATGAAATTTCTAACAATAACATTATCTTTGAAATGTGACAAACTATAGTAAATCTACACTGATATAGTCAGCATTTGAATTTTATTGGAATATTTAGTAATTCTTACATTAGAATTTTTTTCCAGGTATATCTGTTGCTTTTTATCTGACAAACATGAGTTCTCTTGGGGTTTTAATCTACCTTTCTTCATGAAATTCTACACATGCCCACCTGCTTCAGGGCAGCTGAAGCAATTCTGGTTTGCAGTCAGTGCCTGGTAAGTGCTAAGGAATCATCTCAAATGCAAGACAAAATGTAACTAAAAATCTGCTGAGCTATATTGTAAAAGTACTTTTTGAAAACTATAATGTCAAACACTTATTAAGATATGAAGAAAAGCAGAAAAAAATTCCTAAGAAGGTTTAATGTGAAAGTGGGAGACAGCAATGGCAAGAATGGAAGAGTAAACTAAAGAAAATAGGTCTATTTGGGAAGTCCAAATTTTTGAGGTCTTCAACATGAAAGAAAACTGAAATGAAAATTTAATATTTTAAAATGAAGATAGACCATTGTTTTCCAAGGAGGTGGTATTCATTGCGTAAGGCATTGGTTGCTACAACCCTATGACAAAACACAAACCAGCTCTTACTCTAGAACACAAAAATTGAAATTACCAGAGGGCTGACTGCCCTACATTGTCAGACAAAGATGGAAAATTATGCAATATTTTTCATCATTGAAGCCCCTTACTGTATTCTTAACTGAGCTTGAGCTGTGTCAGACATGCTTCTGATGATAGATAAGATATAAAGATATCAGAGATTTAGATGTCAAAATACAGAAAATAAATTCACAATAAGAGGACTAACAGCAAGCAAGCTTTTCTTCCAGAATTTAATGCCTCAATTAGGAAGATTAGATTAAAAAATAAAAGAATTCAAATGCTTTGGTGGATCATGCCCACAATTAGCAGGACAGCATTTCTACCATGTTTGCTACAAAAATGAAAAAAAAAAAAAAAACACAAAAAAACCAAACACACAATAAAATCAGAGTACATTGTCATTTACAGGTAAAATGATAAATCCTAATAAGAACATGAAAAAAGATCATTTTGGCCAAATAGATGTAGTTTGCCAAAAGTAAGAAGACAATACTGATTTAAAGGAAACCAAATGTACATCCACTAGGAGAAAATATTCTCTAACAGAGTTCCAGAAGCTTGAAAAATTAAAAAGAAGAAACAACTTCTAAGCTTCATAAAGTTTCTCAGCTTGCAGAGGTGCCAAATTTTATTGGTACAGTGTGGCTAAAAGGTTTCCCAAAGATGTTTTAAACTGAGCAGCGTCTAAGAATCATTGTAGGATGGGCACGCTTAGTGCATTGAAGCTTCCTCATGCACATCCAGTTGTGCTTCTCAAAGCTCTGCATGAAACTTAAGAGTTATATTTAAAAATTCAAAAAAGATACAGACATCTCTGCTTTACAGAAGTGAACTGAAAAGTAATTCTGTAAAGGAAAGAGTGCATTTAAGTGAAGATAACAGAAGGTGCTGCAACAATGCCATTTTAAGTCAGCAGGAGGCTGAAAAGAAAGCGTTGGAAAAGAGTCTGAGAAGCAGTATGTAATTGATTTTTAGAAAGGAAGACTGAAAAGATGTGAGGACCCACAGCCTCAGAATACAAAAGAAAACTCCATGTAAATATAGTCAAAGAGGAAATTAAATAGCTGTTGTAAAGGCTTTGTAAAAATGGGACAAGCTGCTATCCAGCTATCTTAGTCATGTCTAACATCAATGTGTATCCTCAAAAAAACTAAGCACCAGTTTTAGCAAACTCAACCTTGTTTCACAGTTTATTTCTCAAGGACTCATGGAAGCTGATGCCTATAGCACATAGACTTCTGCTTGTAAAGCAATTACACTTCATAGAGCACAGGAGACATACAAGTGTAGGCAGAATAACAGAACACCAGTGCACATATCTCTACCTCTGCTTCCTCATTGTCCTCACCTGCTCTTTCTGCTCACGTTAGATTTCTTAATGAAGTCCAGAGTCATTCTCTTCCATTTTCCATCTCAACTGCCACCTCCTGCTCCTTCACCAGATCTTGCTTTCTTCTGCTTTATGAATGGGGTTTTTTTAAGGGGTATTTTGCTTATTTGTTTAATTTTGGTTTGGGGGGTTGGTTTTTTGTTTGTTTTGGGGTGTGTTTTTTTTATTTTTTGAGGCTTTTTTTGTCTTCTGCCTCTATTGCTTTAAAAGTACTGGAGAAAGACCATATCCTTCGTAACTTCATGATTGTCCTTGTTAAGCTGATATATTATTTAGTTATTTCAGTGTGCAAGGCAGTTTTGAATAACATGGTTTGAACTGGTGTGGTTCAAACCATGTTATTAACCTTGGCTGGCTGCCAGAATCTCAACAAGACACTCTATCATTCCACTCCTCAGTGGGACAGGGGGAGAAAATAATATGAAAAACTCATGGATCAAGATAAAGGAAGTTTAATAAAGGCCATGTGTCACCTTTAATAAAGGCAAAGGCCACATACAGAAGCAAAGGAAACAAAAGAAATTTATTCTTTTCTTCCCATCAGCAGGCAATGCCCAGCCACTTCCTGGGAAGTAGGGCTCAGTACGCTTAGTGGTTGCTTTGGAAGAACTTAACAACAAATGCCCCCCACCCCTTTCTTTAAGCTTTTTATTTCTAAGCATGATGTCATATGGTATGAAAGATGGCTTTGGTCGGTTGGGGTCAGCTGTCCTATGTCGCCTCCCAACCTCTTGCCCACCCCCAGCCTACTGACCCTTAGGTTGGGGTTGGAGAGACAGCCCTGATGCTGCGCGAGCAAGCTCAGCAGTAGCCAAAACACTGGTGTGTTATCAACACCCTTCTAGGTACAAATACAAAGCACAGCACTGAGGGCTGTTATGGAGAAAGTTAACTCCATTCCAGCCAGACCCAAAAATGCAATTTTTTGTCTACATGACCATTAAGGTTTTCATATATTGCAGCAGAGTCCTCAAGAAGCAGCAAGAACAGGCTGGGCCACAGGGTTCGGAGAGCAGGGATCTGGGGGTGGCAGCACAGCCAGCAGGGCAGAGCTTACCTCTTCTTGCTGTGGTACCAGGGACTGCATCCATGTGGGTGAGGGCACTGCCCTGCTGGCTGTGGCAGTCCTGGCCTCGGGCGCAAGCAGCCAGGGCCCTGGCTGGGCTGCAGAACCAGGTGGTGCATGCAAGGCTCTGACTTTCAGCAAGAAAGAACCTGCAATCATTACAGTACTGTTTTGCACAAAAGATAAAACATGAAATGCATGTTCAACTCTGAATAAAGAAGGAATGGTGGAAGTCCCATCATAGCATCAGCCCTGAGTTGCATTTCTGTTGAGTTAGTCTACAATGCAAGTTATTTGAATGGAGAAAAGCCTTTTTACTTGCCACAAAACTGATAATCGTATGCAATATTCTATAAAATATGGTTCATTTTTTCATTAAAAGAAATGAAGGGTGATTTCCAAGCTTGCATAAAAACATTTTTATTTTCTATTTTGTCTGTTCTTCTGCACTTCTAATATAGAAAATCTTCAATTCTCCTCCCGTGTTCACAAGCACACATATATAATTATCCTGAGTGATATTTTCACCTTTCCAAAAGAGTAGTTGTTGAACTGGTTCAGGCTTGTCCTTCCAGACCTCTAGCAAGAATATTTATAAAAAAAGATTTTCCATACATTGTCAGACCTGACAAAGGCTATACATTTTTTTTTTTTCCAGCACAAGTCTTTTGATTTCAGGTGTAAAAAAATCACTGTCCTAACGGACTGTTAAAAAACCCCAACGAACCAAGCAACCAAAAAAAAACCAACCAAAAAACCCTAAAGTAACCACATCTATATTGGCAGAAAAGGTCTTTTCCTAATATATTTGATTCTTTTTGAAGTAGCTTAATCTAATGCTCTACTAGTTTATCTATAGACTCAATCTCTTTAAGTGTGGGCAAGACTAGATAATTCATATCCCTTTTCTTGTTAAAGGCACATTCTAAAAGAAGTTCAGTATCAGTCACTTTAGAATAATTACTGATTTTAATTGCCTGCTAATTTAAGAATTCACCTGTTTCTTAGTATATTTCTATCTCAAGTTCTTTGCCCTTTGCTATCTTTCCACTAAGAGGTCTATCACTTACGTTTATATCCACTGAGGGAATACAAGTTAGCACAGCTCCATTCTCTGCTGATAAAACTAATGTCAGCACCAATTATGTACATTTAAACATGTAAAAAGCTAGTTATGTTGACCCTGGTTTTAAAAGTATCATAAAAAAGGAAAAAAATGTTGTTGCTAAGTGTTAAAAAAAAAACAGCCGATATAACGAGAGGAAATATTAGGTTTTTTAGAAAAAAATAGTAAGATGAACTAACCCTTCTATGAATTATGGAAAAACAGGTATCAATCTGCTGCCTAGTTTTGAATCCTAATTTTGTGTATGGTATTCTTTGCATGTTACTATCCTTAGAGGGAAGTTGTGGTTGTAAGGGTGCAGATGACAAGACCGTTGTTCTCTCTCTGGCAGAAATATGTCTAAAGAGCTAAAGCTAAAGACTTACTAAGGCATGAATTACTGCTGGGCACAGGGAACAAATCTTAAATAACCAAATAATTTATTTTGAGTAATATTATGAATATTATAAAATCCAATGAAGAGCAGTTTGTTTGAAGCCTCCTGTGTTGGATTACAGCTCTAACAGTTTGCTCTGATGAAGACTCTTTTTCAAACCAATGCAAACACTATCCTGCAGACAGGTATAATTTTGTTGCCTATGCCCAGAAGCACAAACACAGAAGCAGAATACTACTGGCGATGAAATTGCCAACCCACAGAGAATGGTCTGAATTTCAGGCACTGCTCAAAGAAACAAAACAGTTTGAAAGCATGAGTTTAGTTGACTTTTTATATTTGGGTAGCGGAGGGTGTGGGACAGAAATAGTGTATCACACCACTTGTGTGTTATGCACTGATTCATAATGTCTCATGTGAATGATGAATGTGGGAGTGTTTTTTTGAAAAGTCAGACTTCTTCCATTATCTCCCTTTTCCAGTTCTCGAAGCTGTTAAGCGTTATGCTTGCATAATGGCTCTTTGCACCTTTGCTTCTGGTAGATGTCAGTGCCACACTGAAATCCTACAATGGTTTTCAAAGAACATCAAATATGTCTTTCTACACAAAAACTGGAAAAAATTTTTTTTTAGAAAATTAGTGCCTTGATACTTAAAGTATCCTAGAAAATAAGGGGGTCCTGGAAATTGTAGGCTTTGAAAGCCCCAAACATCAACTTGAAATACACGTCTAGAGAAAATAAGATGTTACTCTAGTTTCTGCAGGGATATTCACTGGAGAGAAAACAAATAATAAAAACTTTTGCCAAAATGCTTCCCAGTATCATTTTTAATCACATGAACTCCCACTAAATGGCAGTTAAGAGTAGGAAAGAGAAGAGTAGTAGTTCAAAATACAGAAGGGGGGGGGTGTTGGCATTTAAAAAAACTTTGCATTTAGAATTTTAAGAACACTAGTTCATACAAACTGTTACAAGCCGGATACCTGAAAGAGTATTCCCAAGATGAACGATTAACTAGACTGTTTTCTTTTATTCACAAATCAGTCTAATTCTACGAACCAATGAAACAGCTATTAAATATTATGATTAGATCTTTTTTCTTGTAGAATAATGCTGAACATATGAATATGATGTGAGGCACCCTGATTGTAGATGTATCATAGTATTCTAAAAGCCAACTTTCTCGCCTGTTAGGCAAAAATGTTAGGAAAATTCATTTGGCTACTGTAATGATTTCCTTTTGCTTCAGAAAATATTGTGCCTCTGTACACCTGTAGATTAGTGAGTGAGATGGAGGCAGCTGTTAGATGTTTGCTGCATCCTTGAGAGTTCTACAATCTTTTATTCAGTGTTAACAACCATCTTCACAGTTTTACAGATAAGGCCATGTGGGAGATGCTCAGATCCTGAATTTTGTCTACCTACTTTAAAATATTATCAGTCTGACTGACTTCTGATTTTGTCAATGTCTTTTTTGCTCAGTATGTTTTGCTCATCTCTGACCACCTGTGTCCAATGTGACTTTGAAGTACTTGGGAAAAGGATATTGCTATACCAATCATGTTTCACAAAAACTCATTGCAAAGAGCAACAGTTTAGTTTAGTTATATGTGTTCAACATTTTTGGAATACAGACACATACACTAAAAAGTCTTCTTGTCTCTCTGCTAGTTTTCTTTTACCAGTGCTACACCACCAGGGTCATAATTTCATTTGTACTTCCGAACAAGGTATTCTTCCCAGTCAAATAGTAGGTGTCTAAAGGGATTTGGATCCTCATTTTCAAAACATGTAGACAGTGTAGCTGGACTGGAGTATGCCTCAGTTCTAGTCTATGTTCATGACTCTTTTTTTAAAAAAGAATTAGATGTATGCAATGGCATCAAGGAGCTTTTTAACAATTTATACATTTCACTGCTGAGCAGTTCCTCCTGTGGAGAAAATACAGCCAGAACTACCCCTCCAGACTAAAGGTTAAGACCTTGGACTGGAATCAAAGACCTTAAAACTGTTTCAGCTCTAGGCTTCAAATGATAATTCAGACTAACTTTCTGATCATCCCCTTATATTTGGGTACGAATCCATATTAAAGGTCTTTGGATCTGTCTGAAACAAATGGGAATGATGAACAAAGCTTCTGCTCCACTTTGTTCATAAACTGCTTTATTAGTGCCTGCCTGTTATTTCTGTCCTTTTGGTCATCTAGGTTTTTCAGGTGTGTTTGCCGAAGGGGTAGAAAAATGACGCCTCCTTTGCCCCTTTGAACGATTTAGTCGAGATGTTTTTTGGTGGTGGTGATACTACTCCTTTTCTGCATACTATCACATGCAGCATAAACTCTGATATTTCAGCTGAAAATGAGGGAATATCTGAGGAAATGAGGAAGAGACTTTTGGGCTCTAGAGGCAGGCATATGACTGAGTGGGTGTTTCTATTTAAGGTATGAAACATTAATGATGTTAAATAAGGGCCAAACATCAACTGGGCAAATGGGGATAAAGGTACATGCATACTTTTAAAACTGCTTTGAAATGTATCAAAAGGCTATTCTGAAAGCTATATGGCAGAAATAAGTCTGTTTTCAAATCTGCTTCCAATACCTTCTGGTTCTTATAGAGTTATTCACACTTGCCTATGCTTGGAAAAGCCTGTGATTGCTAGTGTTCCTGTCATCTGGTCCAAAAGCTCCAGATCTTTTCTAATTTTTTTATTATTTTATTTATTTTATTGTTTCATAAGAACAAAATTTTTTTCTTTTCTCCTGGATAAAGTCATTGTACTACCTGAAAAAACATACAATTTAATCAATTCACAAGTAATAAAATGTGTTTTTATAAGCTACACTGCCTTATTGTGACTGATGTTAATGAATGAAAAGTTCTGAAACATTTAATATGAACATTTGGTTTGGCTTAAAAATCCTTTGATTATGCTTTGCATCTGCTGTGTAATCAACAAAGGTGGCACTACCTATCACAACTGACAGAGGACATCGATAACAAGTAGTTATTAAAATTATCTCCTACAGTCTTGAAAGATAATCATAGTTCTGAGAAAATGAGTCACACGAAATCTACATATAGAGCAAACAGAACATGATCCAAACTAAAAATAAAGATATTAAACATTCAATTTTTGTTTTAAAAAACATTATGCACAACTATTCACAAAAACCGTAAACAACAACAAAAAAATGCTGGTTTACAGACTTTCTTAAAATAGTTAATTTTTAGTATTCATGGTATATAGTTCACTCAGTTTTGATTATTTTCTTTGTTTTATTTCTTCTTTGGAACTTATTATCTTTTTATGTTATCTATATCTCATATTTCAGAGCAATATTTTCAATATGTTCATAATGTTGGCCAGTGAAGGAGCAGAATACCACTATCTTTTGTGAATAACACAGCATGAATGGTGAACATATATTTATGCACACATTTTGCAATGTTCTGAGTTAATACACAACTGTGACCACTATATATGTTCTTGATGAGATAATATATGTAACTGTACAGCCCATGATTTCAGTGGAAATTCAAAATACTGAGAAATACATGCCCTCTGGTTATGTCAGTAAACTGAAATTATATTTTTAAAATGTTTTTTAAAATAGTATTTTAACATGAGAAGAAAGAGACAGAGCTTTGACTTTTTCATTCTGTATTTTCCTGTTTCAAGAAATGGATAGATAGCAGGAAAAGAGTGTTTGTAATAATTTCTCTGAAGAAAATCTGTTCATCTGATTTTATGCTATTTTCCAGACTTTTTGTTTTTTGCTGTTTGTGAACATTTGTTGGCCCAGTTTCTAAGGACTGTTGTGGAAAGGGAACGAACAACAAGATGAGCAAGAATATGACCTGACAATGTTGTGAATACAGATTTGTTTGAGTGTTTTGTCAAGTTATTAAGATGGCCTTCCTGAATCTCTTTATTGGTTTAGAAAATTTTCTGCCTTGGAGAAAAAACAATATTCTCTGACTTTGATGAGCCTCACACAAAATAAAGAACAAAGTATAAAAATATAACTTTCAAGAAAGAATAATTACTGCAGGAAGTTCACAAACAATTCACAGAGAGCAAGATGCTATTGCATGAATTTAATCATTCCTCAGCGTTTGTGACAATCAAAGTAAGTAAACTGGCAACTTACAAAGAAAAGGAGAGATTAACTAGTAATTATAATTATTATGAGTAGTTTTTATAGAATTTTCTTGTTCCATTATGTATAATTTTTAATGAAAATATAAATGCTCACCAAAAAACAATGCACAACATTAGGAAAATGACTGAAGATACCGAAGTAGACCAAAGATATGTCCTAATAGCTTCTCTTCGTTATTAGGTTTAGACTAGCCTGTGACTCTGAAAAGAACATCAGAAATGCGCAATATCAGGTGCATGTATTTTATCAGCCAACTCACGCTGAATTAATAGCCTTAGACTGTAATAGCTGTAATGCTTACAACACCACCCTCTGCATTCTTTTTTTCTGTAGACCTCCTTGATAAGAGAGCAGCAACTGAGTAACTTTATCTACTGAGCTTCTAATTGAGGAATGCATTAGCAAGTGCTAAAATTATTAAGGCCTTCAATCCCAGGGATTTCAACTGTACTTTAATGTATTCCTAAGAAGTGCTTTAAAGAAACTACAGGGAAACGGCAAAAAGAACATATAGTATAAAAAGTATAAGCATGTGTCACCTGAACAAACAGGTCTAGCATCGCTGCAAATATTCTTAAATACTAGCTAATCCACATGGCAGGAAACCCATGAAAATACTTCAACCACAGGTGAAAAAAAAATAGAAAAAAAATGAGCAGATGCTTTCATTCATTGCTGAGATCCAAAACTACAGGAGACTGTGCTTTACTCTTTCTAGTACTCATGTAGCTGGTTTTGATTCAGTTTTCAAAGAACAGATTCCCTGACAATTTTTGGGTTCTAGACAAAAAGTTCTATGACTGAAAATAGTTACAGAATGCCTGTTAAAGTGGAATAAGGTTATTAAAAGTAAAATATAAGCAAAAGTTTAAAAAGTATCTTTTTATATATAAAGTGTTGTTTAATAAAAAAAAAAAGCAAAAAAAAAAGCATTTAACACAGAACTTGTCAAACAGATCAAATGTCCACCTACCTCAGATTTTGTAGTGAAGATGCCTCCAGGGATTCTAGAAGAAAGTCCTTACTAGACAAATATGGTTTATTGCTCTACAGAGAAATACTTCAGTAGAAGTTTACTTTTTCTACATCCTACAGCAGACAATTTTATTTTGTCCATATTATATTTAATATATTTTGGCCTTAAAGATCGAGTTTGACAATGAATTTCAGAGTTCATTTTGTCTTCAGTAAATCAGGTTTTGTCTTTTTTTCTTTTTTTTCTTTTTAATTTTATTGGATGTTCTCTTTTCCTGGTGCATGAACATGCCCGGCTAGAACTCAATTTGGCCACTGTTGTGAGACATAATAAAAAATGTTTCTACAAATACATTAACAACAAAAAGAGAGCCAAGGAGAATCTCCACCCTTTATTGGATGCAAGGCAGAGCATTACCACCAAGGATGAGGAAAAGGCTGATGTACTTAATGCTTTCTTTACCTCAGTCTTTAATAGTCATCCCAGTTATCCCCAGGGTATTCAGTCCCCTGAGCGGGAAGACAGGGACAGGGAGCAGAATAAACCCCCCATAATCCAAATGGAAGAAGTTAACAATCTCCATCATTTATCAGCAGTTCTGGTTAACAGGGGAGGTCCCAGACGACTGGAGGCTTGCCCATGTGACGCCCATCTACAGGAAGGGCCGGAAGGATGATCCAGGGAACTACAGGCCTGTCAGCCTGACCTCGGTACCCAGGAAGATTATGGAGATCTTGAGTGAGCTCAACAGGCATGTGCAGGTCAACCAGGTGATCAGGCCCAGCCAGCATGGGTTCATGAAAGGCAGGTGTTGCTTGACCAACCTGATCTCCTTCTATGACCAGGTGACCTGCCTAGTGGATGAGGGGAAGGCTGTGGATATTGTCTACCTAGACTTCAGTAAAACCTTTGACACTGTCTCCCACAGCATTCTCCTGGAGAAGCTGGTGGCTCATGGCTTAGACAGGTGTACTCTTCGATGGGTAAAAAACTGGCTGGATGGCTGAGCCCAGAGAGTTGTGGTGAACGGAATTAAATCCAGCTGGCAACCGGTCACAAGCGGTGTTCCCCAGGGCTCAGTTTTGGAGCCAGCCTTGTTTAATGTCTTTTTCAATGATCTGGATGAGGGCATTGAGTGTACCCACAGCAAGTTTGCAGACGACACCAAATTGGGTGGGAGTGTTGGCCTGCTTGAGGGTAGGAAGGCTCTGTAGGGGGATCTGGACTGGCTGGACCGATGGGCCGAGGCCAATTGCATGAGGTTTAACAAGGCCAAGTGCCAGGTCCTGCACTTGGGTCACAACAACCCCATGCAATGCTACAGGCTTGGGGAAGAGTGGCTGGAAAGTTGCCTGGCAGAAAAGGACCTGGGGGTGCTGATTGACAGCCAGCTGAACATGAGACAGCAGTGTGCCCAGGTGGCCAAGAAGGCCAATAGCATCCTGGCTTGTATCAGAAATAGTGTGACCAGCAGGACTAGGGAAGTCATCCTTCCCCTGTACTCAGCACTGGTGGGGCCACACCTCGAGTACTGTGTTCAGTTTTGGGCCCCTCAGTACAAGAAGGACATTGAGTTGCTGGAGCATGTCCAAAGAAGGGCAACAAAGCTCGTGAAGGGTCTGGAGAGCAAGTCTTATGAGGAGCGGCTGAGGGAACTGGGACTGTTTAGTCTGGAGAAGTGGAGGCTGAGGGGAGACCTTATCGCTCTCTACAACTACCTGAAAGGAGGTTGTAGTGAGGTGGGTGTTGGTCTCTTCTCCCAAATAACAAGCAATAGGACAAGAGGAAATGGCCTCAAGTTTTGTCAGGGGAGGTTTAGATTGGATATTAGGAAAAATTTCTTCACTGGAAGAGCGGTCAGGCATTGGAACGGGCTGCCCAGAGAGGTGGTGGAGTCACCATCCCTGGAGGTGTTCAAAAAATGTGTAAACATGGTACTTCGGGACGTGGTTTAGTAGACATGGTGGTGTTGGGTTGACGGTTGGACTAGATGATCTTAGAGGTCTTTTCCAGCCTTAATGATTCTGTGCGATTCTGTGATTCTATGAAAAAAATAGGCACCCATCTCACTGTCTTTTTGTCTCTTGTAATTCAGCAGTTTCACATCTGCTTGCATCTCAGATGACTATGCTCAGGCACTTGACTTATCTCAAAATATTCATCCAAATATTTTTGCCTTCTATCCATAAAGCCTACTGTTCATCCAAATACATATCCAAATATTTTTTGCTGTTATTCATAAGCAATCTTTGTTTCTTCATTTTTTGAGGGGTATGGATTAAATACCTTCTCCTTCAGGTTTCAGTGTCAACATTTTCATCAGACTTTGATAATGCTTTCATAGCGCAGAACTTTGGTTTTGCAACATCATGGAGGAAGGCATTCAGTCTAATATAAGCATTGATGAAGGACCCTTAAACTTTCTAATTGTGAAAACTGCCATAAGGCTAACATTGGATAATTTCCCCAACATAGATGGAACTGAAGAGGAAGGCTGAGAAGGGGCAAGGAAGATTCAGATCAGAGATAACACTCACATCATTCCTTGATGGCAAATCCCAAACTATCTAAACCACAACATGGAGCAACCTGGCAACATTATCCACATATTCTTTATGACTAGGGCCTCTAGGATGATTCTGTACTATTCATCTATTTGATGATTTAATAATATCTTCAAGATTACTTTCAGAACATTAAAATTTGATACTGTTTTGTACTACCAAGATACACACAAGAAAGTTCTTAACTGAAATGCCATCCTTCTTTCAGAAAATGAAGAGGTAATTTAGAGCCAGCAATGTGGGTTCACATTTGAAGTGCTTTTTTCCAATAGTCATTGCTCTACATCCATTGTCAGCTATTATTTTATGAAGTCCAGTAAAGTACTTTCCTGTTAATTTTTATTAGCAATACTTGGGCAACTGTAGGTTTGCTTTTTTCCCCCCATGTTTTCCAAGAACAGATAAATAGCTCACAGTCTGCTGATCTCCAGAGAGGAAATTTGAGGTGGTTTACTTCCATATTATTATTATTATTATTAATGATTTTTTTTCAGTAATATTCAGCTGCACAGCTTCTATTTACCTTATGAAAATGCAAAGGAAAAGTATCTGAGATACCAATATTACGAGGATAAAATTATTTTTTACTCTACATTTCCATACGGTGTCGTACTGCAGTAACTTCACTGTTCTTCAATATCTACTCATTTACCCCTATGAAACTTTAGGATGAAGATGTCAAAATCTGAACCTATCCCCAGATCTGAATTTTTATCTTCAAAAGTAGGCCAACAATGATATTAGTAAAAGCATAGCTAAATTTGTCAGATTTGGAAACAAGCAGTGATTATTATACTGTTGTAGGGTCAGTAAAACTTCAAGTTTTGAAAGCATAAGATTGCATTTGAACCATACAATCAGTAGATTAATCATATGTATCAACCCTGTATCCTCTTGATGAGCACCAGTACTGCAGTGGTTTTCCAGCCAGCTCCTGAATTATCAAATACTTTCAACTCGTTTGATAACACACAGTCCATGAAGAAGCCAAAAGAAGAGCATTAGCATTCAGTCATGAAATTTGAAATATAAGATGTCACCATGCCCACTAATATGGCCACAGCAAGTTAATTGAGCTCATATGGAATGATATAATGCTACCCTGTAAAGCATTTCTGCTACAATAAAAATCCCTGTTATTGCATAAGCACTTAGGCTTTATCAAAAACAGATAAGTGAAGGAGTTAAAATGAATCCTCTGAACATGTATTCATAAGTGCTTACTGCAAATGCATTGCAACTTCCATCAGCTGTCTCTGCCAAATTCAATAATCAAAACAATGCGGTACGGTCAATTTGTTCACGAGACAGCTGTTTTGTGGAGTACTTGTTATGCCTTCAGGGAGCTGAGTGACCACAGCTACCAATCAACAGTAGATGTAATATAACATCCTAACATTTCTTTCCTCTGCAGCAAGACTTAACATGCTACAGACAATCCTAGCAAGATTGCTAGGTTTTCTCTGAATTGTTCCAAAATCGTCTGTTGAAATTGAATGTAAGCAGCAAAAATGTCAGTGGAAATACAGAATGAAATGTTGCATTACTCTTTCATTTTTAGCTAATCTGTCAAACTGTTTTCATCCTGTGCCAGTCTAATTCAACCAAAAAAAGATTATAGGACACAAATTCCTGAACATATATTTACTTATTCTTACTAAGCATGCACTTCTCGGTTCTCCTTTGAAAATCAGTCCATACTACATCTCATTTATACAGACCCCGCCATACAGAATTGTACAGCCCTGATGATGACAAGAAGAAAAGGTGTCACCGGTCTCAAAAAAGGATTCAGGAAAAAAAAGATAATTGCTAACAGAGGAACTCAGACTTAACATTTACCTCATGAAGCAGAAATTTCTTTCAGAAATGCAGGATTTTCTCTCTCACTGCTGCCAAATTTCATTTCTTCACAGTTTGCATTTTATTTTCATTTCAAATAGACTATCTAGATAGACTGTTGCTTACTTAGTCTGTTTAGATAGTACGTTCACATTTTAAAAACAGAAACATTGTGAATTTTAAAATAATGAAAAATAAACTACTTATTTTTTCCCTCAAAAATTTCCTACTTCTTGTGGATGTTATGCCTAAGACTTGCTTGATTCTATTTGTAGTATTTTAAATAATCTAGGTGAAAAAATGGAATGAAAAAAAACCATGCTTCTTGGCATGCAAGAGATAGCAATATTGGCTTGCCACCGCTTGGGGCATAATTGAGTATTACAGCTCCAAGATACCATAGCCTTAATGTGGCTTTGCTCGGGTTTGTTTGCTTTAGCTCATTTGAATGTGTTTTTGTTTTTCATGCTGTTTTTTTCCCCACACATTAACTTTCAAAGAGGAAATACTTCAGTAAGCAATATGGCAATTTCAATGTGGTTGGCTGCAGATTTGATACTTGGCTAGTACCATTTCTATACCTTTTGCAGTTGGCACATCATTCTTGTCTTTTCTTATTGTGCCTTTGCTAGCAAGCCTGTCTGTCCTTTCTCTCCCAACACTTTTATTATAAACATGAGGTCAGACAGGTAGAAAGAGATTTCCCAACCAGATGAATCTGTAAAAAGTTTAATGTAGGTTTTAATTGGCTTATTATCTGTTACTTTTGATTTTTAGAAAGTGTACTGTGTATTTCAGTCCTTCCATGGAACTGGATTGGTTGTTTTTTACAAACTGAGAATATCTCCATAGGTTTAGGAGAATACCTTTATAGGTTTAGGACAAAACAAATCAGAAAAGGGATCTCAGAAAGATTCATACCTGTCTTGTGTTTGACAGATGTGGTGATACGTGACACACCTCTGCAGATATTTGTCCAGTTTCCTTCGAAATAGCTAAAGCCAGAAGTCTCAAAAACCCATTCTTCACAAAAGAACCATCCTCTACTTCTCCAGATGAGGGCTGGCTGGATGCAATACAGAACAGGAGTCATTACTAGCAGCAATCAGAAAAGACAATTATTACAGTAGAAGATAAAATTTAATCCTCCATGATGTCATCCAGAGAGTTACTGGAACTACCGTGTGATGTTTATATAATCCTGATGAATATATTTTAAAGAAAGTCATGTTGTTATGTTTTAAATAGTACGGGGAGTCCAGAGTGTAAGGTAAATGTCATTATTTTCAGTGAAGTCCCTCCAAACTGAAAAGCATGCACAATACATGCTCAAATAGCAAACTATTATTCTTCTTCAATTATGTAATCTGCAAATGGCTGGACACCAAAATTTTCTTTCAGAGAAGTTGCTTCTAATCTTCTAACTTTAGTGCCAAGTTTCAATAGTCTGCAAATTTTTAGAACCTAGAATAACAGGGTTCATAATGGAAAAACTGACACTCTTGTGGCTATAATGTGCCAGCTACTGCTGTAATAATCAGTAGATAATTACTTTTAGCTTTCCACTCAGTGAATTAGGACAGGTGAAATTTTTCATTAAAGGATGAGTTTTGCTGTAAGAAAGTGCATTTCAGGACATGTTCACAGTAATAATCTAACTGCAGCTTGCTCTGTGATTTCTCAATATTTTTTGTTGTTGGTTATTTTGTAATTCAGGAAGACTAGCATGAATGAAAATGTTCAGAATGAAAGGCTAGATAGCTAACTGCAGCTCACTTGTCCAGTAACCACAACCCATCACTGTAACGTGCACAGGTCAATGTGAAGAGCTGAAATGAACTGTGATGTCATGAATCAGCTCATGTGGAGAGGAGCCTGCAGATGTTCTCAAGAAGCTCTAAGGGCAGCTTCATATCTAGTACATAATACTGAACTTCAGCATGCATTCCCATTTAGAAAAAAAAAAATTCCAAACCATGCTGTATATCTGACAGCATGAAAATCACCCAACCTACTTTATTTTATAGGAATACTGGTTTCTAGTCATTTTTTTATTAGGAATGAAAATAGCTAACCCACCACCACCGCAAAAACAGTGATTATCAAGATCACATTACGGTTTTTACCTTTCAAAATATTTCACTATAGTTAAGTAGTCATTATTATGGTAAATTATATCAGAAGGAGCGGATTTAGCAAAATACCTTCTATTGCTACCATTTACCACTACTTTTGTTAGTCAAACAGTGCTCAGAATATTTTCTTCTGGGTGTTAATTTGAACCACAGGATAATGTCCATTTAAACTGTCCCAGGTGGTGTTTTCTTTCACGATGAGAGTAGTTCAATGTTTTATCTAGAAAAACTTTATTTTTAACAAAATCTTCAGAGAGCAGACATGAAATCATTAGATAATTCTTTATTATTGTTTTGCTTCCCTCTGATGTTTTCTAACTTAATTTGACCCCTTGAAAGCCTCCAGGAGTGTTGGGGTCAGGGAAAAAAGAAGAAATAGGCAAATGCTATATATTCGCATCTACTGTTTTCTGCTTTCTTATGTACTGATACTAGGTGGCATGCAGCAGCCCAGAGCTACTTTAAAAAATAGTTACAGTAGATACAGATAAAATCATCTTGCATTTTCACTAGTTTAGGAATGCAATTCTATATTTAGCCTTATTAGCAAATTTATAATAATTTATATTGAGATCCTATCTGTGAATTTAAAACACTTAGATTTAAATTTAAGAGGTCTCAAAATGCTTAAAAAGAACAGCTACTTCTATTATCATCTAGTTTTATTTCTCTTCCTACCTCCAAACCAAATAAAAAAGGATTCTCCATTTCCTCCTCAAATCCCACCCATTAATTTTTCAATTAATGTTTCTTAAAATAAGATATGGTCACAGTGACTGGAAAACCATTGCAATGAGTTCGGGAATCAAATTAAGTCAAACTGGGATTGCTAGACGAAGGACTCAAGAAATGGTGGTAACAGAACTGGAAAACTGACTAATTCGTCAATATACAGGTGAAGCTGAAAGTTACTATGCATTTAGTTCACTAATTAATGATATCTTCAGTCACACTGCACTCAGCCTTGGTTTCCATTTTCTTCTTTTCACTTTGTGGATACAATGTGCTCTCCTGTAAGGTGTCAAGTAGGTTTTTAAAAGGCTATAATTCTATCATTAACTTTTCAGTTACACAGTCCCTCATGACTCATTCTTTTCTTTTTTTTCCCCCTTTTCCTCCTCACTTGCTCTGCTCTACTAAACCTCCAACCTATAAAGTTATATATACGTGAGAAAAGTTCTTTTATCTAGACACTCAAACTGGAAAAGAAAGATTTTTTTAGAGTTCATCGTCACAGACGTTATAACCATTATTAAAAAAGAAAAAAAAAAAGAAAATGTCTAGCTCTTACAAACAGAATAGAAATTTCACTCTTTCCTTTTCCCTCTTATACTAATTCATTGGAAATCATATTAACTTTTTTTTAATCCATGTGTGGGTCTGAACATTTTTAACTACATCATATGAAGTCTGGATAAAATATCCTACTTTCACAAAAAGGATAAAGTAAATTTAGCATTACATACTCTCTCTAGTATAAAGAGAAATATATATATGCAACAGGAAATTTTCAAGACTGGCAAAGAACTTTCTTTCTTTCTTTTTTTTTCCAGACAAGACTCTTCCTATAATATTGGACAAGCCACCTTTCATTGGTAACAAAGGAATAAGACCAATATATGTGTTTCAAATGAGTGAATGAGCTGCCACAGGAGTGCTATTAGGTTTTGCCAGGTGTGTATTTCAGTCTATTTAATTTAACTGGAAAGTTAATTTGTAAACTAGCTTTACCCAGACATGGGAAGAGTTTGGGAAAGAGCATGAAGTATTTCCCCTTTCTGTTGCTTATGAAATGCCTTGAGAAGAATGAGTCATTTGAGATGATGTTCTTTCAAGTTATCTTCATGAGATACTAGTTGTGGTCTCATCAAGGCAATTACCTACCCTAGACAACCAGATAAAGGCCCTATCGCAGCCTTTTTTTTGTTTGTTATAGTTGAAAAAGTAGATCATGTACAACCTACTGCCCATGAGACCCTTTCTCACTCTACAAGACCATGGGGAGCCATTAATGTGGGCTTGTCCAGTTTGTCAGAGAAAGTAAAGAATGATAATTGCTCATATTGTTTGCTTGCTCTGTGTTTTTCCTGATGGATCAGTGAAGTTGATCCCTGATATTTTAACTCAGGTAATTAAATTATACTGATGTTCTCCTCACATATACATAAGAGACTCCTGGGGCTTACGGACTAAAATCAGAATGTAACTTGATTTTCATAAAATGATAAATGTATTGACCTGATGATTAAGAAGCTCTGATTTTGCTATTGAAGTTAGGAAATATTGTGTCTTAAATGTTCTAAAGCACCTGAAAATAAAAAGGGGAATGGCAAACTTTTTCTACGTCTTTTTTTCAGACTCCAGAGGGATTTATGATGCATAACATCTAAGAAAAGGAATACAGTCCATAAACTAAGTTATAATACTTAATAATATTAGGATGAGCTACATCTTTGTGCACCTTTTCTTAACTCTGCAGTAGCCTACAGATCATGCTTATAGTGATAAAGCATCATTAAACTGATTGAATTTCCAATTAAACCATTTGTGTAAATTGAGTAATTTTTGGCAAGCAAAATACTATACTTGTTGAAAGATTATATTTGGTTAAATCATTTCACATTTGTCATCTCTTTAACTGCAAATATGTAACACCTAGGGAGATTTGCAGTAGTTTTGTGACCTCTGTTGAAGTTGATACGTACCAAACTTAATCTATTCATTTGTATTAAGTTTAACTTATGAGCACAGTGCAATGAACACATATTCTGAGTATTAGGTAGATTATCAGATATACACAGTTTCTAAACCAGATGTGTAAAATTTGTATCTTGAGGGCATTTGATTTTCAGTTTAACTCAAAGATGTATGCACAGGTGCCTTTCTCCTTTTGCACTGATGCGAACAGTAACATTTCAGTTGATACTGGTATGAAAAGGATCAGACATCTAATGAAACTTAAACTATCAGGCTGTCACACAACATTTCATCTTTCTCTGTGATAAAACAGCATATTAAAGCTGAAAGCGGAGGTGGAAATAATACACAAAATTACTCTAAGTTTACTACATTTGACCACTGTTGCTAACTCAGCTTTTACAAATAAATTTAAAACAAAACAAGTGTGGCTATCAAACATTCGGAATCTCAATGGATAAAAATAGTTCTCAAAGGTTAATAAAGACTGCTTGTAATGGAAAGTGATATTATGCAATTATTATTCAGCAGTGGCTAAAAATGAAACAGATATGAATCAATAACATACAGAGTATGTTATTGCATTTTCATAATGCAGTTTAATTTTGCAGTCCTTCAACAATAAAAGTAAGTGATTCAAGTTTAATAGAAAAAACTGGAGTCAAAGTGAATGAAATATCTTACTTTTACAGCAGTGGGAACAATTCATAATGTAGCAAGTGCAACTGCAATAATAAGTTATGAGAGCAAGACTGACAGAAATCATTTTATAGTGTTAAGATTGTACAAAAAATAGAACTGAATTAAACTCATTAGTGGAATAGCATCAGCCTATACTTGAAATCACATTAACATAATGATTTATATGCTGAATTAACATTACAGACTTTTTTCCTTCTTTCTGTCATATATATATGTGTATTGGGTCTACGTGGCAAGGTTTTGATAGCGGGGGGCTGGAGGAGTGGTTTCTGTGAGAAGACACCAGGAGTTGCCCCCATGTCAGACAGAGACATTTCCAGCCAGCTCCAAAACGGACCCGCTGCTGCCCAAAGCTGAGCCCCTCAGCGACACTGGTGGTGCCTCTGTGATAACATATTTAAGAAAGGGTAAAAACCACCGTGCAGCAGCTGTGAGAGAGAGAGAGGTGAGAAAATGTGAGAGAAACGGCCCTGCAGACACCAAGGTCAGTGAAGAAGGAGGGGGAGGAGGTGTTCCAGGAGCCGGAGCAGAGATTCCCCTGCAGCCCATGGTGAAGACCACAGTGAGGCAGGCTGTCCCCCTGCAGCCCATGGAGGGACATGTTGGAGCAGATATTCACACTGCAGCATGTGGAGGACCCCACAGTGGAGCAGGTGGATGCACCCTGAAGGAAGCTGCAGCCCATGGAGAGCCCATACCAGAGCAAGCTCCTGGCAAGACACTGGCCCATGGAGAGGAGCCTATGCAGGAGCAGGTTTTCTGGCAGGAATTTTGGCCCACTGGGGACCCACGTTGGAGCAGTCTGTTTCTGAAGGACTGTACCCCATGGAAAGGACCCACGCTGGAGCAGTTCTTGAAGAACTTCAGCCTGTGGGAAGGACCCACATTGGAGAAATTCATTGAGGATTGTATCCTGTGGGAGGGACCACACACTGGAGCAGGGAAAGAGTGTGAGGAAGAAGGAGGGACAGAGACTATATGTTATGAACTGACTGCAACCCCCATTCCCCATCCCCCTGCACTCGGGGGGAGGAGGTAGAAGAGCCTGGAGCAAAGGAGTGATGTTGAGCATGGGAAGAAGGGACAATGGGAGGAAGGTGGTTTGATTTTGTCTTTGTTCTCATTATCCTACTCTATTTTTCGTTGGCAATAAATTAAAGTAGTTTTCCCCAAGTCGAGTCTGTTTTGCCTGTGATGGTGACTGGTGAGTGATCTTCCTGTCTGTATCTTAGCCCACGAGCTTTTCCATGTTATTTTCTACCTCTGTCCTATTGAGAAGGGGGAATCAGAAAGCAGCTGAGTGGTGGGTTTGGCATCCAGCCAAGGTTAACCCACCACAGTATGGTTGTTGCTTTATTCTCTGTACCCCTAATAAATGATCAATAAATATGTCTGGACATGGTCCAAAGCCCATTGATAACGCAGAGAATGAAAAGAAGCAGTTCTCTGAATTGTTTGGATAGGGCACTATCAGGACAAAACCCTAATTATGCCAGTTGTGGACTGAACAGAGTTTTCAGCATCCACTGATGTTCCTAAAGGATAAGGGCACTTTATGTATCATACTACCAAGGAGCCCCTTTAGACCTTAATGGCTTTTGCATGAATCTCTGAGTCAGCCCTAGTTTTCTGTTGCTAAAGATGGCTTTGCAGAATTTACTCAGATGAACAACAACACACCTTTATGCAAATGCTCAGATATCCAGTTTGGCAAGCACAAGTATTAGTCATTATGTCTACATTTAAATGAGTTAGGGACTAGGTACAGATACTAATTTCTATCAGGAAACTTTTCAAAATGGTGACTTAAATATACAAAGGGAAGTTAGGATATACTAGAATTCTGAAAATCAGTTTCTTCAGCCAGAAAACTATCTAAAGTTTCCTGCTGGTCTGCTTTAGCCTTCAAGATTTTCAAGAAACTGCTATCACAAAATGCTTTGGATCTCATTCAAAAATATCCACTGTTGCTCTAGGTGGTTATCTTCTGAGTTTAAAGATCAATCCCAAATTCAAGTTTAAACCAAAAATTCAACACTGACTCCTTGATTCTTTGTGTGTCCTGTGATGATGTGTGAATTCTTCAGCTACTGCAGTCAGTGGGATCATGCAGATTTGCTCTGGCACAATTAATTTCATTCCAAATTTTACAACTAACAAGTCCAGAGATTCTTAAACTTTTGTAGGGTTCCTGGAAGCCACAGCCTGCATGAGGCATGGGTAAAATGGGAAAGTGCCCTGGACAGAAATTCAGTGGAAGTAGTAGAATTACATTCTTAAGTACAACAAATATATCTTCTATATATGTCTACCTGGCTAAAAAAAAAAGAAAAGAAAAAAAAATTAAGAAGGGAAGTGGAGCAAGCTTGGGCACTGGATGCTGGCTCATCCAAACTGCTTAATTTTTGCTCCAAGGCTCTTGTTTATACAACTTCAGCATTGTGTATTCATAACCAAACTCAGGCATGACTCTTGTCATGACTGTAGCTCTCAACATGAATTTCTTCCAAAAGGCAGTACTAGTGATGTAGCACCATACTGGGCTGCCTGAAAAGTTTTTTAGCACTATTCTAGCAGGCATTGTCACTGTTCACATCTTGAATGATGCCACATCTTCAAATTAGTGCTATAAAGCACTAGTCTTACACATTCTTGCAGGCACTTTGAAGTGAGAAAAAACACACAAAAATTACTATTACTCTTAAGTCCAAAGGACCAAGAGATAAAAACCATATTGTGTGACATAACCAGCTCACTCCAGCCATAAAAGGTGAGAGTCAGTACGTGCTGGCTGGACTTTTGTATTTACTTGTTAGGCCAATTAGAAGCAGTCTTGTGCTCATTTCACATGCACTCAAAATGTCTGAAAGCATGTGAGTGCATTAGTGACTGCCAGATCTGCTTCATCACGCATATTTTTTGGAACCTATTCTGGGCATGAATTAAAGCACCCAGGGCCTCATAGACTCCACTGATCTACTTCCCAAAGCTCTGCTCTCCCAGCTGCTTGAGAAGCAATGCAGGAAACAGACAAGAGTGAGAAACAGAAGATGGAAGGAGATTCCTCTCATCTCCTCTCTTCCTGGTTGGCAGCATTATGCTTGTTTGGGCATTTCTGAACTAGTGCTCTTGGCAGTGGCAGAGAGAGAGAGTCAGCCTGACTGGTGCTGTGCGGATAGCTAATGTGATTAAAGGTACCTAGTATTGCAGCCAAGGAACTTGCTTGGTCTTGATTCTTTAGGAAGAGACATACTCAGGGAGCTGCCCCGGAGCTACTGCAGAACTAAACTTTGCTGATGCATGAACTGAGGACAATAAAAAGGAATTTTAGCTACTTTGCAAAGACTCATTTAAGTCTAAAAGGCAGCAAAAAATACTTGCAAAAGGAAGAGCTAGTTTTTAGCTAAGTATCTCATGCTGTCTAAAATATCAGCTCTGCATGGCTCAACTACTAATAAAAGCATGGTTAAAACACTTGTTTTGTCTGTCAGACATATGGATAACAAGAAGTTTTGCTCATGAAGGGCAGATTAATTTGCCACCACTAATATGCAAAGGAACTTTGATGGAGTGCTCCGATGAACTGTTCTTTTCCCTACAGATACCATTGCAGGGATGCAATGTTGTCTCAATCTCTAGAGTTTAGTGCTCTTGCTTTATCCATACCATAGCTTCTATTCAGAACATGGGATTCTGGTCTCTGCAGCAAACGACATGAGTTAGCTAGTCCCAGTTCTGCTGCTACAGTGAAAGCACAATTGAAGATGATGGTATAAACATCTCTGTAGAATAAAAATCTGTGGGAAATCTTGTCTAATTTCCTTTTCTCTTCTAGAAAAAACTTAAAGCAAAGAATTAAAAAATGAAATAACAGTTACTTGGGCCTTAACTTATTTAAACCTGAAAATTTGTAGGCGTTATATATATACATATATATAAAATTGAACAAGCCATCATGTTTTAATGTTCACAAGTTCAGTCTTCCCACACCCTGAGTTTGCAGGATCAGAGACCATCTTTCTTTTAATCAACCTCTATCCTCCTGAGAGATTTTTGAACCTCTCATGACATCTCTGGATTAAACCGTTATTAACTCCTCCTTTTTCAGTCACATGAAAAGTCATTGCTTTATAACACATTATTTCACCAATCTGCTGGAATTTCTGTATCTCAAATAAGCACAAAGATACAGATTTGCATTTTTATAACATTTTATTCCATTTACATTTTGTAAAATATTTTTATTTTCTGTAAAGTATCATATCACCATTTTCTCCTTCCACCGTAAAGATATTAACCTCTAACATGTTAATATATTTGGTAGATGTATTTAAATAACTTTATAAAATGGGAAATTTAATATGTTGCATCAGATTTTCTCAATATCCTTCAATATTTTGATATATCAGAATAAAACACTGATAAAAATGTGCATTCATTATTTCAATCCCTTTCTCATTATTCCAAACACATGTTCTTGCTTCTCTGTTGCCTTCTGATTTAAACCTTTCTGAACTGTGCAAACTCAGCAGCCAAGGTGTATACAGCTAGCCTACTGCAGCATTTACCCAAATGAACACATATTGTAGGCATTCTTTATGAAATTAGATACCAGACACTCTGTAAGAAGGCAAAAATCCTAAATGGTGATCTGCAGAAAATAATATAGATCCTGTTCTGTGGGATCACTACTCACTGATGTCTGGATGTACAAAAAATGATGGCTATTAATGACACTTCAGAGAGACTGAAAAAATTCCAGGATCTAGCCATGCAAGGTTATCAGAGGACCATAAATAAGCCTGTGACTGACATGTTTTATCAATTTCAAGATCTCTCATCTTATTCAGCTAAGAGCAACATCAAATGTCTTTGGGAGGAAAATTTCTGCACTGTTGTAATTCTTTCCATTTCAGAATATCTTCTTGTGCTCTTTCCCTTCACCTTCTACCTCTCATAACAGTATATATTTATAATTTCTCTCCTATTTTAGAATTTCTGGGTCTTGATTTAAGGATAAAATCTCACTCCACGGATATTGATATTGCTGGGTTATTATCATCTGGGTTTACAGGTGATTCCAGATTTCTTCATTAGTCTTACAGGTACTGTTGAACTCAAGCACTTGATTTCTCTCAACAAAATGTGATAAAAATTATATGTTATCTCTGTTTTTTACCTTCTCTGCAGTACAATAAGACATTATACGATACAAATATTTTAGTATTTATAAAAGCCTGTAATAATATCATTTTTTTAATACCTTTAATTCTTCAGTACTTTTATGTTATGAATATAGATATGTAGCCTATATTCTCTGCCTGACCACCTGGGCTAAAACTTGCTTTTCGACAGAAGCGCAGTGAACTTCCTGCATTTCAAACTACATACAAGCACAGTTTACTGTAAAGAGTACAGTAATGAGACACGGGGATCTTGCATGCATCTAGTTTTCTTTCTAGAAGAAGGACACAAAAATGTGCCTCTTACTTTTTGTAGATGCTTTTGTAGCCCCAAGGCTCTGATCACTTTAAGTATCACAGGCATTTCATAACTCTCCTCCCTCTCCAAAAAGATGTAAAACAATGGGAAAAAATCTCTCAGATGCAGTACGACATCAATAAACAACGTGTCCTTCTTAGATGACAAACTAGCTAAATATAAAAATGAAGATATTCTGATAAACATTTCAGAAAGGAAAAAAAGCAACAAGGCAAGTTGCACAGTCCCCCATTTCTGCCATGTCAGACTTGTACCTTTCCCTGGCTGGCTTAATTTCATAGAATCATAGAATGCTTTGGGTTGGAAGGGACCTTTAGAGGTCATCTAGTCCAACCCCCCTGCAGTGAGCAGGGACATCATCAACTAGGTCAGGTTGCTCAGAGCCCCATCCAACCTGACCTTGAATGTTTCTAGGGATGGGGCCTCCACTACCTCTCTGGGCAACCTGTTCCAGTGCTTAACCACCCGCATTGTAAAAAATTTCTTCATTATATCTAGCCTAAATCTACCTTGCTTTAGTTTAAAGCCATTACCCCTTGTCCTGTCACAACAGGCCTTACTAAAAAGACTGTCCCCATCTTTCCTATAGGCCCCCTTTAAGTACTGAAAGGCCGCAATAAGGTCTCCCTGCAGTCTTCTCTTCTCCAGGCTGAACAACCCCAACTCTCTCAGCCTGTCCTCGTAGGAGAGGTGCTCTAGCCCTTGGATCATTTTCGTGGCCCTCTTCTGGGCTTGCTCCAACAGGTCCATGTCCTTCTTGTGCTGAGGGCTCCAGAGCTGGATGCAGTACTCCAGGTGGGGTCTCACCAGAGCCGAGTAGAGGGGCAGAATCACCTCCCTCGACCTGCTGGCCACACTTCTTTTGATGCAGCCCAGGATACGGTTGGCCTTCTGGGCTGCAAGCACACACTGCTGGCTCATGTCCAGCTTTTCATCCATCAGTACCCCCAAGTCCTGCTCTACAGGGCTGCTCTCAATCCCCTCGTCTCCCAGCCTGTATTGATATCGGGGGTTGCCCCGACCCAGGTGCACCAGTAAGGTTTCATTTCAACAGTAGGGTTTTTATATGTTCACATATAACCAAAATGCCCTAGCTGAATCAGATTTTCACAATGCTTCACCCAAATTAAGACAGCAGAATTCATTACAGACTGGAGCCAGCTCAGCTTCTGTGTATACCTTTTCACCTTGGTAATGTATTGTTCATCTCTAATATTAACCTATTGATTATTTTTGCTTCTACAACAGACCAATCTATTACAGAATTTTTGTTTGAACACAAGTTTAACAATGCCACACAGTTTTGAATCTAGATACAGCTAATGATATGTTCCTCTCAGCATTAAGGAAAGTTGTCTCTAAGTGACAAAGCAATATTTGGAAACTCACTCTGACTTTATTCAGCGCACATTTATAACAGCATTATGTCTTATTTGAAGCACTCTCCAGATGAAAATCAGTTATTGAAAATGAGAAATTACTGAAAATTCATTTTCAGAAAAGATCAAATATAGGGAAGTGCAAATATCCAAAGATCTGTTGGTCTATTTGGTTAGCTGTTGTATTTTCTTATGTAGCATTACTTCTAGCAATAGAAGGCATGAATTCAAGGGAGCTGCAGTGGAGTTGTGGCAATAATAGTCCTGTGACTATTGAAAATATCCTAAACATAAACCTAATATGTTTTTTAAGACGTATTCAAAAGTAACTGAAATGGAGAAACCTTTCCTTGCAATTGCTCTTGCTGCTATTCTGACATTCCTTTCTTGTTTTAGACAACATGTGTGGGATCAGCATATTTTATAAGGATTTGATCTGGAGCATATCTACTGAGCATATTTGAGTTGCACAGTCCAGCAATCATATGAAGTCCCATGTGTATATGAGCATATGCAGAGCAATGCCAAACCTGTTGCAAACAGGGGATGTTGTGGGAGGAAGAGCAATGCAGGAGAGCAGCAAGCAATAGAAAGAGCAGTAAGAGCCCTGAGGGGAAAAAGATACAGGCAGCACAGGAGACGTTACAGGGAGAAACTGGACTATCAGCTACATGGCTGGATAATAGCAACATAAAAAGAGGAAACAGCAATTCATAACCAAAAGAACCATTGGGAGAATAAAGGGCATCGATAAACTTTTGGGTTTTTAATCGTTTTCTCTGCAAAATAGTCCAGAGTACAGAGGAGAGTACTTCTGAGATACATGGCCTCAAGAGAAAAGAATTAAATGGAGGCTTGGGAGTCATGAATGGGAGCAATATATGGTAGTCCCTGACATATGATAGGCTGACTGGGAATAAATTTCTTTGAGCATAGTTTTAAACTGTTCTCTAGGTTTGCCAGGCTCATAAACAGACTTGTTTACTGAAATCCAATGGAGCATGTTAAAGTCAGACTGAAAAACAGAGTCTGTTTCAGCACAGGGGATGCCAGAGTGGGCTGATGTCACTCATCACTGCCTCTCAAGGTGATCAGGAAAGCTGTAAGAAAAGTGTATAGGGAGCCCCAAGACCATGCAGCCCCATCTGAGGGAGGTGGCATCTCTGTAACTCCTCATGGCAAAGGCTGTGATAGCTCCATGGCTGCCTGTGCCCCATGGCTTGGGTCTGTCAATGAAAAGTTGTCAAAAAATGTGTCTGAGGATTACTTAAAAGTATAATCTATTAAGATTTTTGTGGAACTTGACCCACTTAGTTACTAAAGGGATGGCAGAGAATCAAAATTTTAGTGCAGGTAAGCCCAGATAAAAGCACTTTCAAGTTTTAAACTAACAAAGAGTGCCAAATTCTGCCAGCTTTACATTTGTAAATTCAAAAATTATGCATTACATGTGTGGCTCTCAAGTTACATGAGTATGGCTGTTCTATACAGGGCTCTCATTTTTTGTAGGTATTTGCTCCATGCCATGTTTACATATACACATACACGCACTCATGCAGACCCACTATCTGCCACCAACAAAAATTCTCATACTTACCCTTCAATCCCTCTCCCTTCATTAATCTGTAAAAAAACCGACCCAGTCTCTGACCAAATTAAATTTAGTGCCAAAATTCTCACCTCAGTGAGAATTTCCAGTGCCTAGATAGCTCTACAAAGCCTCAGTAAGAAATCCCATCTGTGCCTGTGCATGGTGTGCCAACAAGGGCTTCTTTCAATCCCTGTGGCAGCTTCAAGCACACAGACACTTAGCTTGCAAAGGTATGTTTTTCCATCCCTAACATTTCTGAATCTTCCCTCAGGCTTGAGATCTTGCTTTGGATTTATCTCTTTTGTCCCCAGCTTCACGGGTCCAAAGAACATAGTACTCTCTTCAGAAGGACAGAATACTCAGAAAGAGAAAAATAAATAAGAAATGGAAAGGGAGAAAAGGTGGATGGGAATTTTTTGTAGCTTTTTTAATTGCTCTCCATTTCTCACTCCCCTGAGAACCACACAACCACATCAAGCTGCTGCTTTGAAAAGTATCTTATTCTGAGAGGAGGATTATTGATTCAGTCTATTTGCATTAAAATCTTCGTTGCATTTCCATATCTTCTATTCTTAATTCCAACTAGATTTTAAAAGCATAATGTGTCATAATTAATCACTATAAGATTTTGTGTGTGGAGGAAGATTTTGCCTTTTGAAAACCATTTCTGAGCACATGAAGGAGAAAATGATGTTTGGGAATAGCAAACATAGGCTCACCAAGGGTGAATCTTGCCAGATGAACCTGGTCACCTTTTATGATGAAGTGACTGCAAATGAGAGAAGAGCAGTGGATGTTGTTTATCTCAGCTATAGCAGGACTTCTCTCATGGTGTCCCACAGCATCCCTGTATCAAAGTTAAGATGTTAAGCTCTTAAATACGGGGACTACTAGATGGGTGAAAATCTTGCTGGGTTGTCAGACTCAAAGTGTGGTGGTTCACGGTTTGTATTTTGCCAGTTAACAGAGTTCCTCAGGGGTCAATTCTGGGACCATTTAATAACTTTTATTCTGTTCAATATCTTTAACCTAGGAGATGGGGTGCACCCTCATTGAGTCTGAGGACAACTCCAAACTGGATGTACAGAACAGCCATTCAGAAGGATTTAAACAGGCTGGAGGAATGGACTGATATGAACCTCACAAAACTCAACAAGGACAAATGCAAAGTCCTGTACCTGGGGTGAAATAATCCTCTTCAGAAAACTGCAGCCAGTATACTGAGGGACATGATTATTTCCCTCTGAGAACATTGACTAGGTCACATGCGAAATATTGCATTCACTTTTGGGAGCTCCAGGGCAATAAGGGTTTTGATAAATGGAAGCAAGTTCACCTGGTCAGGGGCTGTAGCACTTATCTTGTGAGAAGAGGCTGAGAAACCAGGACTTATTAAGCCTGGAGAAGAGATGGCTTTGAGCAGACCTAACAGCAGTCCTCCCATACTTACAGGGAGGTCATCAAGAAGACGGGACCAGGCTTTTTACTGAAGTGCCAATGGGGTTGGGGAGAGAATGAGAGATAACGATCATAAATAGTAATGGGGAACATTCCAACTGGATATAAGGAAAATTTGTAACCCTGAAGATAACTAAGCTTTTGAGCAGGTTGTCCAGAGAGTTTATGGAATGGAGGTCCTTGGAGGTTTTCGATGCCTGTGTGGTCAAAGCCCTGACGAGCTTAGTCATTGAGGGTTGACCCTGATTGAAGTAGGAGGCTGCACTAGGGATCCCCTGAGACCCCTTCTGACCAGAATAATTCTACAATTCTAAGGTCCACCAATCATTCCTAAGACCTCAGAACTGTTGTAAAGCAGTAGGAAGTCTGTTATTCTCATTTTGTGCATATTGTGGGGTTGACGTGTGTCAAATTGCTGGAAGCTGTTCCCTGAGAATGTCTGTCTGCCTCTTTTTCTCCAATTTAGTATTTGGGAAAGGGCAGCCTATAACACCATAAGTTGTGCTTAAACAGTGAAATTCTTATTTGACTGCAGGACTATTCCATGTGATTTTTCTTCTGCTTGTAGCTATAATGGCATTATTTTCACGAACTAATGGAGATTCTTCAATCCCAAATCAGATTAGTGTTTTGTCTTACCTTATGTTTCTATCTACAAGTCCCCAGTGATTCTAACATCAGATTTCTAACTTTGAAACCACTCTTATTTTTAGCTCTGTTGAACAATATGTTGACAACTAATGGTTCTTAGTTTGGCAATTCTGTTTCTTAATGTCAGTGTTAAAAACTAGTCAGAGCTTTAGTCCACAGACTTGTTAGCAAATTCTCTCTGGCTGAGGTTTCTAATTACCTGCCAGGCCAGGCATTATGAATGCTATCAGTGATGTGCTTAAACTCCTGCTTCTCTGAAAATTACATGAATTGATGTTTTATGAAGTATGATTTGTGTTCGGAAGTTTGGCATGTTGCCTTTTCACAAGATTTTGGCATGATAGTTTTGGTATATGTTAACTTCTCTTTCACTGAAGCATTTTCAAGTGAGACTACCTCAGGGAAGTGAGAATAATAGTGTAGAAGAAATACAAAGCTTTTTTATTCCCCCCACAGACCTCATATAATCTGTATCATGTTTGTTTCAAGGAGATAAAATTTTCTGCACTATCAATATAGATTCTTTTATTTGTCCTACTCTGTAGTTTCAACAGGCTTCAATAGGTTCTTTGATGTATGTATTCATTTCAGACCAGTATAAGAAACCTTTGGCCCTTCTCTTTCAGATTTTTCACTCTGCAAGTGACCTACTTGTGTTGCCTTTTTAGTTATTATTTTTATTTCTCATAACTTCTTAAGAATCATGTTCTCATGTTTCAGAGCAAGACCTGGTATTGAGAGAATCTGTAAACTGATAGGACATACTCAAAAGTACAGACTTGACCATCCTGTGTGTCCTGGTTTCAGCTGGGAGAGAGTTAATTTTCTTCCTAGTAGCTAGCATAGTGCTGTGTTTTGGATTTAGTATGAGAAGAATGCTGATAACACACTGATGTTTTAGTTGTTGCTAAGTAATGGTTAGACTAGTCAAGGACTTTCTTTTTCAGCTTCCCATGCTCTGCCAGGTGCACAAGAAGTTGGGAGGGGGCACAGCCCAAGATAGTTGATCCAAATTGACCAAAGGGCTATTCCATACCATGTGACGTCATGCTCAGTATATAAACCGAGGGGAGTTAGCCGGGGGGCAGCGATCACTGCTCGGGGACTGGCTGGGTGTCGGTCGGCGGGTGGTGAGCGGTTGCATCACTTGTTTTCTTTTCCCTGGGTTTTGTTTGTCTCTCTCGTTCTCCTTTTCATTACAATTACTATTGTTATTATTATTATTACTATTATTATTATTATTATTATTTTTATTTCAATTATTAAACTGTTCTTATCTCAACCCGTGGGTTTTCTTACTCTTGCCCTTCCGATTCTCTCCCCCATCCCACCGGGGAGGGGGAGGGTGAGCGAGCGGCTGCGTGGTGCTTGGTTGCCGACTGGGGCTAAACCACGACACTGTGATAACAATCTTAATTGTTTTCTGCCAGTACTGGTTCTCATGCCTGCTTACAGCAGAATGAGTATCTGTCCACATGTGCTAAGAAATGGACTTCTATTTAAACTAGGAACTAGTCACATTGTTTGAAACATTTTAACACTGCTGAGGTACAACATGCGCTGGAAAGACCGTCACAGTATTAAGAAGGTGACAGAGTAAAGAGCAAAATCAAGGGCATTTTTGTACATCAGTTTTATTTAAGGGAAATATAACAAGAAATCAATTCTAATCTACCATTTACGAGATTTCTTAGAAGTTGTTCCTTTAACTCCAGTTCACAGCTCAGTTTCTTGCCTTTCTTCCTTTTTTTCTCCCCTTAATTTCTTTCCTATTTTGATTGAAAATGCTCTGAAAGTGGGTATTTATTGATGGGACAACTCTTGACTCGTGACGTCAGAGGAACAGTCTGGCTCCAAGCACATTTGAAGATCCATCTAATGGCAGCCCTAATCTTCCTAGCCCTTGACCATAACCTCATCTGAAGCTTCACTTAGCCATTCTTGTCCCATAAAAAGCATTATACTACTTCCTTCACATACCTCTTGTCCAGGTTTTGGCTGTCATTTTTCTTTTGCATTGTACGGGTGATTCAGAATGAAATCTAAAAAGGCAAGGTCCTGATACTGCCAAATTGTTGTACATAGGTTTCAGTACATTCTGGATGTTTTGTCACTGATGACACTGGGAGAAGAATTGGGCTGTACACGCTCATTGTAATTCAGTGGCTCAGTTGAAGAGTGCACAGAGTCACTAGTAAGCTCCTATCAGAGAACAGTAATAGGTAACTGGTTTCCTGGCACCAGCTGTGTACCTTACTGTGCCCTGCTACTGTTGAAAATGAAAATGACATATGAATTCTACTGATCAGAACATATTATGGCAACATGCAGAAAGGAGCAAGTTTCATTTTCCAAAACAGAAAGGAAGATACACTGTAAAGGCTAAATGTTCCAAAGGACAGGTATCCTGGGTATACTCTGGGTAAAGGATAGGTGTCCTGGGGACACTTTGTATTAAAGAGAGCTGAGTGTCTGACAGCAAAGCAGGAACAGTCAGATGAGCGAAGCTGCCTGAAACATTAAAGAAAAAAGCTAATTACATGTTTAACTGAATCAATGATAAACATGGGATTGTTAAGATTTCCTTATTGTTGTTTTAGTTTTTTTCTGCTTTTTTGTTACTGTTGTTTTGGTTTTATTTTTTTAACTGATTGATAGGCAGAGTCTTGGTCCTGAAAGGACAATCTTATTATTCATCTCAATCTACACCTTTCACACAAAATGAAATCTCAGAGGCGGGCATAGCTGAAAGCACTCTTTTCAGTGCCTCTGTAGGCTGCCTTTTGAAGGTTAGGTGAGCACCAAAATGTTACCTTTTGTTTTCTTTTTTGATTTTCCTGTGTACCACGAGATTCCATGTCTTCCCTTTTGAAGCTTATGCTGTCTGTTGCTTCTGTGTTGCTTGTATCCCCTTCTAGCCCCCCTTGTTTTTTCTATCTCTTTTAGCTTTCTTCTGCTCTTCGAGCTTTACTGTGCAATTCCTTGGAGCTTCATGCTGAAGAGACATGACTTGACTGCAAGCTTTCAAGAGTCACAAATGAAATGAGCTTAGGAACTCTGTGTCTCTTGATGCCAAGTGCAAAAAACTTTCCTAAATGCTGTAGTTTTGCCAGTCAATTACTGAAGCCTGTGAGAAAAGCATGGAGTAATAAAATTATGGGCAATACTGAAAGGAATAGCAGAAAGTAGAAACAGTCTTGATTTAATGGAGAGGAGCATTATTGATTCCTGCCCTCCACAACAGAGCTTAAAAACAAATAGAATCCATTACTTTCAATGGCAGCCATTTAAAAACCACTGTGTAATATTTCAAAACTTACTACACTGGAGTTGCATTGTCTCTCTATTCTTGTACATTTCTGTCATATCACAAGCAAAGTTTTGCCATTACACCATTACAAGGACTAATTTCCTAATGACTACAATCAGTATCTCCATAGATCCAGTTACACCTGGATTACCAGCTTGTCAAATCTTATCAGCCAAACAGGATCCAGTACTTCAAAATAAAATCTCCAAGGAAATCCTAGACCTTGCAGGAAATTATTTTGGACACTTGGAAATCCCTGACTTTGATTCAGCATCACTTTCAACCCTCAACGTGTAGCTAGGGAGAATCATGATCTTTGAAGTGTCTCTGTTTCAACTAAATAAGACAAGATCACCTGAGCTCCTTCAAAAGCTATGGTTTACGTGGGGTCCCATTGTTGTCAGTTCTTGTTTTCCTTCTTTCTTCCACTTCTCCCTTGTATTTTCAACAACTTTAGAAGTACCTTCTCATGAAAGGTCCTTGCTGAATGAAATCTTGGAAAACTGCCGTACTTTATGTTCACTTGTTCTTCACCTTCATTTTTAAAATGACCTCTGTTTCTTCCTGCAGTAAAAGACGCAGTAGAAACTGTTTCGGTAGCAGAAGAATGTCAGCCAGCTTTCAGCCCCACATTCCTCACCTGAAAAGAAAGTACTGCCTTTGGCACAATGCTATAGGATTCTCTTGGGTAGAAGAATTTATAACCATAGAGGAGTATCTTCCAGTTCTCTTTCTTCTTCTCCTCTCTTTTCTCTTTGTTTTTTTGTTGTCTTTTTTTCTTTGGTTGGTTTTCTCTTCTAGATGTTGGGGCATTATTTATAATGTACTCTATACTTATCCATTTTTTATGAAAAAAAAAAAAGGAACAAGAAAAAATGAAACCTTTCAGTGTAAAAACTGATTATCTAGTGCAAAGCAGACTGCCTTGCTACTTTGGATTATTGAAGCAAAGAACTGCTTGGATTTACCAGAGAACCCAAACAGCTTTTACTCCTGCATTAGTCAGTCAGCATGGTATGAGTGTTCCCAGTCATTTGACAGAGAGATGGCTGTGCAGCTGCACAATGTGCTATCTGCATTATAACTAGATCTGACTTTTCATACATATATGCTGGAGATATACTCCCTTGTTTACTGCCATACAGGACTATTTGCAGATCTGTTATTTTCAATTATAGCAGATTTTTTTTGGTATTTTACAAGATTGCATGCAAGCAAGAATGCTATTTAACCTGACAAAAGGTGAAATCAAATTCCTCTCTGCTCTCTCACTGGAAGTTTGATCAGTGAGAGGAGCTTGTCATCCTTCCTGAAGGATCGGTACCAGAACAGGCTGTTCAAGGAGGCAACTAAGTCTGTATAGTACTTGCCTGATCTAGCCCTTCCTCAACTTACTTACTCCCATCCACCTTTGAGGACCAATGAGAGACCTCACAGGCCTCTATCAGAATGGGTTTGTGAATAATTTTGCACATCATTACCTATTCCTAAAACTTTGCTGCAGGGAATTATCAGGCAGGCACTCTGTTCTATGTAATGAATAAAAAGAAATAAGCTGCACCACATACTTCCTTCTCCATAGCATATTACACTGGTAAAAACAACTGACATTAGTTTACTTGAAATCCTCTTTGCAGACACTTTCTCCATTTTCATCCACTGGCCTATTTTTATTTTTATTTTTATTCTTAGTCTTATTTTTTTTTTTGTCTTAACTGAAGAACCTCTAGCTATCAGAAATATTGCTTTTGGAACTGGGCATAACATTGGTGACATCCACTGTTTTTCCTAGTAGTTATTAGAAATCAGAGTTGGTGTTTGTAACTGATAATTATTTCCAGCTAAATAATTAAGCTATGGAAAGGGCTTATAGACTGCTAACATTAACTTCCTCTAAGCACAACTTGTCTTGTTTATCAAAATCCTAGGGAGTTTCTAGGCTTCACAAGCCTTCTAGAAGTGTCAGTTACCCCCATGGCCACTTACGTAAGGCAGTGCAAATCGTCTCCTCAGGATGCATCCACTGAGCATCAAATCTTCTGTTTCAGAGCTTTGTTGGGAGCTTTTCATAAGAGCTGTTAGTCTTTTTCTAACTCTAATTTACTGATTTTATGATCAGTGCCTTTTCCAAGTACTGTCTAAATGATGAACTGTCAAAAACCTGAAGTCTTTCCTTTTGTAAACTCTATTTTCTTCTCTACCCTTTATTCTGTTTCAGATGGAAGCTTAATGATAACAACTTGGGAGTGACATACATGGGTGACCTGCAGAAAACAATTACTCTCAGTGTGAGATTTATGAAGAATATAATTCAGTGGGCCATCAACAGCTGGTCCCTTCCTAGCATCTCAGAACTGGAAAGAGCTGACTCAACGTTTTTAACTTCTAACATTAATTAAATGTTCACAAGACTTTCTAATTAATAATATATACTGGTTTTCAGGTTTTTGAGTGACCTTTCAAACATTTTGTTCTACAGAAATTAAGAATGTCTATTCTTCTGTATTTTATGCAAAATGAAGACCATTTATATAAATGAAGAATAGGAACATTTAACATTATTGTGAACAAGTAAATGTATAAATATAAGTAAATGTAAACACACACAGAGTCCTATATATATACACACATATGTATATAACCCAAATGTACATTCTTTCTCCTAGCTCTCTGCTTGGCATCCTAATTTATAAACCAATAAATCCACTGTAGGTGACAAATATCCACTCTTTTAGTTAGAGCATCACTCTCCCTATGACTGGTACACAAAAGTGCATTTATATGACTTATCTTTCTTGTTTTGAATCATTGAATCATAGAATCGTTTAGGTTGGAAAAGACCTTTAAGATCATCAAGTCTAACTGTAAACCTAACACAGCCAAGTCCACCACTAAACCATGTCCCTAAGTGCCGCATAGAATCATAGAATCATAGAATGCTTTGGGTTGGAAGGGACCTTTAGAGGTCATCTAGTCCAACCCCCCTGCAGTGAGCAGGGACATCATCAACTAGATCAGGTAGCTACATGTCTTTTAAATACCTCCAGGGATGGGGACTCAACCACTTCTCTGGGCAGCCTGTTCTAATGCTTGACAACCCTTTCTGTGTGAATAAATTTATAGAAATAAGACTGATCAAAATAAATTTTTAAAATTACATTTTTGAAAATAAATTTTGAAAAATAAAATATTGAAATAAAAGATACATGAACAGACTTGACAGATGGATTTCAAAATAAGTGTCTTGTAGATCTGGCTTAAAGTAAAAAAACAAAATCTTAAAATAAACCCAAAATTTATGGAAATTCTCTAATTATAATACAAATTTTGTCCATTCTGCCACCTAATGGTATCAGAGTTTTTAACCAGGTCTAATATGTGCACTAATGGTGATGCTGATCTCCCATTTAAAATCTCCCTAATTTAGGCTTTTCTCCCTGTACAGAACAGATCTCTTTGTTCTCCATGTAGGGAATAATGACTGTTCTTGGAGATACTTTCAGGACTGTTACACTGTAGTGTATCTAGCATAACCTGAAAGCATAACTGATGAGCATTAGCAACAGACTCTAGTCAATCACTCTCAAAATCATTGAGCAAGAAGCTTAACGGCCCTGATTAAAATATCCATCTACCAAGTGTTCTTGACAGCTGAGCTTGAAAAATGTGCTACAGAAAAGATAACATTAAGAATGTTTTAAAAGGGCTTGCACTTCTAATCAATTTGTCAGTTACAGAACAACATAGAGGCTTAGATCATTTTAGTGTTTATATACAGTTACCTTATTAGAGCCATATTGGATGGATACAGCATGGGTGTGAGAGTTTTTGTGATTACATATATGCACTACATCTTTGATGAGCTTTGCAATCATTGTGCTCATAAATATCCATTACTTCATTTCCTGTGGTAGGAGAGGTTCATGTTTTCTGTCTTTTCATTCTTAAAGTCACTTTCTAGCAATATTTTCATAATCTGTGCAGAAGTAAGATATACTTCTCTGGAACCTTTTAATTGTGACAACATTTTGCACAACAGGCCAAAGGAGGATTTAAGCTTCAAAATCCACAAGGGATTTGGAATTGCACTGAATGTTTCTGGCTCTGTTCCATGGGGTGCAATGACAAAAAAGTTTGTGTATAAAATCTCACCTTATTTTCAGCAATTTCAGCAATGATTTCAACTCTTTAATCCTTGCTACCAGTTCATTTCTGTAGTTCTCTTCCAGAAATTAATCATCTAGACAAGGTAAGTTCAGGCTGTGACCAAAATATCCAAAAAGCTTTCTACAGTTCACTGTACCCCAGAACATTTACAGTTAATGAGGCTAGTACCAGTGATACCAACCTTTGTCTTATCAGTATTTGTATGTTTTTAATGAGAGATTTTACATGATTTTTCACTGGTTTTAATGCTCTAATAGTTTTCTATTTTCTTGCTGTTCAAATAAATTTCATCTCTTCAAAGGTCAAAGAAAGTGTACCCCGCCTCATGAGCAAGACTGGCAAACTGGTAACAACAGACAAGGAGAAGGCTGAGGTACTCAACAACTTCTTCGCCTCAGTCTTCACTGGCAACCTCTCTTCCCACACCTCTCGAGTAGATGGACTGCAAGACGGGGACTGGGGGAGCAAAGTCCCTCCCACTGTAAGAGAAGATCAGGTTCATGACCACCTGAGGAACCTGAACATGCATAAGTCTATGGGACCTGATGAGATGCATCCCAGAGTCCTGAGGGAGTTGACTGATGTTGTTGCCCAGCCACTCTCCATGATATTTGAAAAGTCATGGCAGTCAGGTGAAGTCCCCCATGACTGGAAGAAGGGAAACATTGCACCCATTTTTAGAAAGGGTAGAAAGGAGGACCCTGGGAACTACCAACCTGTCAGCCTCACCTCTGTGCCTGGGAAGATCATGGAACAGATCCTCCTAGAAGCAATGCTAAGGCACATGGAGGCGAGGGAGGTGATTCGAGACAGCCAACATGGCTTCATCAAGGCAAGTCCTGCCTGACCAACCTGATGGCTTTCTATGATGGAGTGACTACATCAGCGGACAAGGGAAGAGCTATGGGTGTCGTCTGTCTGGACTTCTCTAAGGCCTTTGACACAGTCCCCAACAACTCTAAATTGGAGAGATACTGAATTGATGGGTGGACTGTTTGGTGGATGAGGAATTAGTTGGATGGTTGCATCCAGAGGGTAGTGGTCAACAGCTCGATGTCCAGATGGAGATCAGTGATGAGTGGTGTCCCTTGGGGGTCTGTATTGGGACCAGTGCTGTTTAATATCTTCATCAATGACATAGACAGTGAGATTGAGTACACCCTCAGCAAGTTTGCAGACGACATCAAGCCGAGTGGTGCAGTTGACACACCTGAGGGATGGGATACCATCCAGAGGGACCTGGACAAGCTTGAGAAGTGGGCCCCTGTGAACTCATGAGGTTCAGCAAGGCCAAGTGCAAGGTCCTGCACCTGGGTCGGGCCAGCCCCCAGTATCAATACAGGCTGGGGGATCAAGGGATTGAGAGCAGCCCTGCGGAGAAGGACTTGGGGGTGCTGGTAGAAGAAAAGCTGGACATGAGCTGACAATGTGAGTTCACAGCCCAGAAAGCCAACCGTATCCTGGGCTGCGTCAAAAGAATTGTGGCCAGCAGGTCGAGGGAGGTGATTCTGCCCCCTCTACTCTGCTCTGGTGAGACCCCACCTGGAGCACTGTGTCCAGCTCTGGAGTCCCCAGCAGAGAAAGAGCAGGTCCAGAGGGATGGAACACCTCTCATATGAGGAAAGACTGAGAAAGTTGGGGTTGTTCGGCCTGGAGAAGAGAAGACTGCAGGGAGACCTTATTGCGGCCTTTCAGTACTTAAAGGGGGCTAATAAGAAAGATGAAGACAAACTTTTTAGCAGGGCCTGTTGCGGTAGGACAAGGAGTAATGGTTTGAAACTAAAAGAGGGTAGATTTAGACTAGATATAAGGAAAAAATTTTTTACAATGAGGGTAGTTAAGCACTGGAACAGGTTGCCCAGAGAGGTAGTAGATGCCCCGTCCCTGGAAGTGTTCAAGGTCAGGTTGGATGGGGCTCTGAGCAACCTGATCTAGTTGAATCCATCCCTGCTCATTGCAAGTGGGGTTGGATTAGAATACTTTTAAAGGTCCCTTCCAACCCAAACTATTCTATGATTCTATGATTCTGCCTCAGTAATGTGTTATCCGGGTTATCATTTTTACTTGCGATTAATTTGTTTTATGCTATTAATTTTGCTTGCAGCCAAGTTGCTCTAACTGTAAAAAAGATCCTTATATTTATTCACACATTTAAAAGCCAGCATTGTTCTTGGAGGACTTGAACTCCTTTTTGCGTGGCTTGTTCCTTTTTTCAAATAACTGAACAATACGTTCCTTTCCTTCTTCATCTCCACTACAACGGATTGTAAAACCCATTGTGACAATGAGAGTTTTCACTCTCAAATGACAGTGTATATGTATTTTGTAGAAGTCTTGACTCGTACAGGTCTTTTCCAGCCTAAGGAAATAAGCCATCTGGTTTAATTTGTAAAATTTTTTACAAGTACATGAATCTGTTTTCACATTCCAGATTCCATAGACTTCAATATGGTCATAATCGCAAAGTAATATACCATAATAAAGTGATAGGTATATGATAGTAAAGAAATATTAGTGAGATCAAGTCTTTATCTCCTGGCTTCAGCCCCGTATACTTGTATGTAACCAGTGCTCAGAGGGCTACTGCTGCTGACTCTAGTCACTGCAATGAATTCCTTATTCTCATGCTCTCTTTAAATAAATCACTTTGTAAAAAACCTCAGTGTCTCCTGGTATTGAAAATGAAGTTATATTAACTGTTGGAGTTAGGAACGTGTTGTGTTTTGTTTCCTTTTTTTAAGTATGATTTTAGATTTCTTTACAGAAAAGTGTTTTCCTCTGAGGAATAATTTCTCACTGCTGCTGATAAATCAAGAGGTATAATTGACAAAGGAGAAATAGAATCTTCATTGGGTTCAAGAAAGAAATTCTCCTTGGTGGTGTTAGTGCTAATGGAGGGAAAAATCCAAACTCACTGAACAATTTATATTCTATAAACTTCTTAGTATACAGCAAATTATCAGCTTAAGGCTTTTGGGATTCCAAATGTAGGTTTGCTAACATTAACAGTGTGTTAGAGATATGTTCACACCAAAGGGTTCAGTGATAAGTAGTTATGTATTTTGTCAGGAACTTCAAATTGGAAGCAAATGTAGTACACTGATGTATTAAGGTCTGTCATTATTACACTGCCTTAAAATAAAAATTGTTTTGTGAGATACTGCTCTAATCAAAACAAAAAACCCAAGGAAATATTCACATATTCCCTCTGAGGAATCCCCTGAGGCAAAATAATGGAAACATATATGAATGGCTGCACAAAATTTAACTTCTAACAAATATTGTCATTAGCTCTCTACAGCAAAATTTATGAGTCACTACACTAAAGTTTTCCAGCCAGCTTCACTGTCTTAATAGATCATGAGATTGTAGGGAAGTGAGAAAGTACTTCAGCATTAAACAGCACGGGCATTGGCACCTGGAAATTTCCACTACTGTACAACAGTGCAAGAACACAAAATTTAGTTTGACTAGGTAAAAGCAAATAAAGAATTTTTGTGTATTTTTAGCTATTCGTAGCTCTAAAAAAGTGAGAAAAGATCTACACAGTAGTTCCTAATTCAGACATTAGGGAACAGACTGAATCATAAGAATGATCCTGATTTATAAGATTCTTCAAGTACTATTCTTGAAAATTACTTCCTCTACTAGGCAGGTCAAGTCTGATAAACAAGTTGATGAGAAGAAAAAAAGGCCAAAAAAATGTCTAATAAACATTCTTTAGAAATTAAGCAAAGGTTGATATGTGGTTTTAAGAACCTAAATTTAAGCTCCTGTTTTTGAAAATACTGCCTGAGATGGGGAAGGCTGGCAGAGAGATTGTCTACTGAAATTGCCACCGGTGTCTTTTTAAAATGTTCCCTAGTGAACCACTTTCATGCAAGACAGTCAAAAAGTGAAACTTGGGAAAGATCACAAAGCAAACTGAGGGAGTTGAATCTTCATAGATCAAAATTGAAAGTAAGGTCTGCTGAAGGACTAATGAAGCAAAGACACTGTGCTTTGCTCTATTTTTATCACAATAGCTAACCAGAATCCTAAACATTAGAGCAAAATAGTTCAACAACACATGTATGTCTGTATCCTCCCCTGCCCCCCAAAATAATGGATTTCTCTATTGAGATGCTTGTTTAACGATCATAGCAGAAAAGCCACAGACTTTGAATAAATTGTGAAGCTTTCTCATGTTTCTATTTCTGTTAGGTTTTAAATACTTTTTATGAACTGGATGTTTACATACATGCTTTAAATGTGCATTTTCAAAACCAAACCATGGTAAGATAACACCTGTAAAACAAGCAGGCATGAAACATGTAAGTTGTATCAAAATTAAGGATTGTCAAATCAGTATTTGGAGGTTGCTTGAGAGTTTTTCTAAACAATTTCAAGAGCCGCAGGGTATAAGAATACCCACATCAATAGCACGGTTGTTCTTTTGACATTGATTTTCAAAATACATGCCAAGCAATTTGCACTGTGTACTGTACAAATGTCAGTCAGAGGTAGAAAGATGGCCACAAGGGATGACAGTGTTAAAATGTTGCATAGTATCAAAATCCTAGCTTTGGGGAAAAAAGATCAGCAACAGGAAAGTTAGGATTCTAATAAGGACCAAGGGAATCATAATTAAAGGGGGTAAATTTGACTTTTTCTCCTCCTTACCTCAGTTTATACTCCCCCCACAAAGTCTTTGAAATACAGATTTAGTGACAATATTGAGTTAACAACAACTATCAGTCTCCTTGGTCCCATCTATTCCTCCTTTATATATTTCTACGTATGGTAACAAACTGTCATGATGCAAAAACACCAAATGGATCTTCCCACATTGTCAATCAGAGGGAAACTGATGCTACTGAAGAATATGACCTTATAAAACATCAATGCTTGGTTGCAGTAGGTAAACATGATCAAGGCCTTTGGAAACCTGGGTTCAAATGCATTTCAATCTTAGATTCAGTAAATCTGCCTCGTGATTTGTAGACATACATGAAGGTTCATTTGGCAAAAATTATGGCTCTTGATAAAGAGCAAGTTAAAACTAGCAAATTACAAATTTGTATGGAAAACAAGACAGAAAAACATATGTTGTTTTTTTAAAAAATTTTCAACCCATGCTATGTTAGCCTCTGGACAGAACTTTCAGTTTTCCAGGTTTGTGCTTTAATGAATTCCTGTTTCAATGGAAACTAGAAATAACAAAAACTATAGTTCTTTTTTGGATAATGCAGTTAGATACAGCCCTGCAGTGCCAAGGTTCAATAAACAAAGCAGTAGTTTCCAGTCATGTAGTCATTGCATCTCTAAGGTGTACAAAGGAATGATTTCAAATATACACACACACACACACACACACACTATATAGAAAGAGATATCATGCACGCGTACATAAAAAGAGAATATGCAAATATTTCAAAACATTCTTCAGGTCTTTCCAAGACGTATATGTGTACACATAAATACAATTTACATGTACTGACAAGGCAATTCTTTTATCTATTGTTTTTTTTTTTTCATTTTTACAAATATGGGATGATAACCATAAATGGAAAGTTATCTATAGCTGTACAATAGCATTTCAGTAATTAAACACATAGAAAATTTTGGTTTAATGAAGAATACAATATAAATGGCCCTTCTGCATTTCTCTTGACAAGACAAGCTTTCTAATATTTTAATGAAGGAAGTAAATACAGTTTTGACAGATATTGAATTTATGGTCATTGCTTACCTTAATCCTAAAATTTTGTGCCAATCGTGTAAGGGAAATGAAAGAATAATCTGTGGATTCCCATTTGAAGTAGCAGTCTAATGTATACTGCATTCATTGAATGGACTTAATATTGGATTTGCGTTTAAATGCAACAACCATTTACACTCTTCAATCCATTCAGGACATTTTGGAGCAGACCGCACAGGAAACTGTTGGAATATATGATGTCTGAAGTCTTGGAGAGAGCATTTATCAGCACACTCTGACTGTCCAAACTATTTCCATCTGTCCTTAATACAGCATTGTAATGGGGATGCTGGGCAGAAAAGGCAGGCCAGGGTCATTACCAGAAGAGCTCTGAAGCCATCTGCCCCAGGGGCAGGTGGAAATTGAAGGCAGCTGTAGCTGAAACTGCACAGAAGGGTAATATGCAGCCCTGTTGTGGAATCACATGGAGCTTTTTATCCTCTCTGAAATGGCTCACATAAGACCCAGTATAGAAGCTGTAACTGCACAGACACCTTGCTGTTTGCAGCAAGACTATAAGCTGAAGATTTATGAACACCTAAAGGGTTCATAAGAACAGCTTTCTTTGAAGAATAGCAAATCTCATTCTCTTCTCAAAAACTATATGGAAATACATTTCCTCTCCTCTTTATAGCCGTCTACCATTTGCAAATGCAGATATTTATAAAATTTTTGGAATCATTAAATCAATGTAATATATTGATCTAAATCTTTCATATCAGTTCACAAGGCAAGTGAAAATGTATATATGATGTATATATATATATGCATTGTATACATATATACAATCAAAAAGTTGTCTTTGTTCTGTATTGTATGAATTATGCTCTGGTAACATTTTCCAAAGTAAGCCACATTAGAAAAGTCACCCCTTGCATATGTATCAGAGCCAGTTGTAAATACTTATCTCAGTCTTATGCTAGTTGAAATCCATTCATTTACATTAGTATAAGACTGGTAGAATATGAGCTAGAAAGAAAGAATCAGGTCAACATTTTTTAATCAGAATTTTAATATTCACACAGTCAGTGTGGTATGTAGGTTAGCTTCATAACAGCTCCATAAAGTGAATTGATACGCAGTACTGTACCATGCCAACATATGATTACAATCTATAATTTAAAACTTTTCCTTTGAAACTAGCTAAATACAGATTAAGAAGATAGATGGAAAGAGCCTCATCATCTATCAAGTAAATAAAACTATACATCAGTGAACATGCATAGGTATTCTTCTTTGTCATCTCCTGTGCTCTGTGTGAGTAATACATTCTTGATTAGCTGTGAAACTTCTGTAGACTTCTACATTTTTATGTATTTCAGATATTCCATGGAGTAACATAAATTGATGTTTAATTATACCGACTATATGCCATAAGAACCATCATTGTTGATTTCTTCCCAGAACAATGAACTGGTGTTATAATTCTTAAATGCTCAGTAATCAAATTTCTACAATTCTCAGAAGGAAAACAAAGTATCAAATACACTAGTTTTGGAGATGATGTGTACGTGTTTGTGATATATTTTCCAAGCAAAGGGCTACTGCTAACATTTTTTTTTTTTTTTTTTTTTTTTTTTTTTGGAAAAAAAAAGTTTTTTTAGACATTTGAACGTATAAAAAACTTTTTTTTTTTTTTTTCTGTTCTGGAAAACAAAAGTTGTTCTAGACATTGGAACGTATCAAAATCTGATTGATTTTTTTATTTAAGTCAGAAAAGATTGAACACTTTGGTCTGGTTTTGATCAATGATAGAATAGTTCCCATGCAGAATCCATGTGTGTGAGATTAAGTACTGACAGTTTATCTGTTAACTATGCTGAAGTGATTGGTATTTCCTGGAAGTGGGGCAACAAATGGACTCTTATGAGTCCATTGATGCTCATAGGAGTCCATTGAATGATAAAAAAAAATATATGCAAATGCCTTACTTTCTTTCCACTTTGTTCACTTTTCTTGTTCATGTTCCCTGTTCATGCTTACATGTTCAGTTGCCCCAAAGGAGTCACTCAGTATCCTTATTTCCAAGGCATTCCTTGCTTTCTTCTTTCACTGTACTTGCCCTGAAAAAAGTGTCTTGGTTTAAGCTCTGCTTTTTTCATTACTCATCTCATATTTCAATGCTACATAACTACCATCTCCATCTCTGCTCCCATTGGGCTTAGTACAATATGTCTCCCATTTCATCAGTCAGTAGCAGTGAGCATGTATGTGAGAAATGATACTGATGAGCCAGGAGGGAAAGCAACCTGCTTATCTGACTACCATTTTATTTTAAGTGGTGAAATAAAGCGTTCCACACAAAGAAAAATAACTTTGTGTGTTTTACCAGAAAATACTGTCTCTGTCCTTGTGATAAATATGTGAGGTACAATATTTATGAGGACTGCAGCTAACTATTTTATCAACCTTCCTTTTAAAAGGTGAGAAGTCTTCTAAGCAGACTAGCTGATCTATTTTGACACTTTTTGCAGGGATCTGTAACTTTCATATCCTTTTCCTGGACAGTGCTGCAGAGATCCAAAGAAGAACCACTGTCATTGACATCTATGTTGTCAGTTATAATGATTATGTACCTGTCTATACCAGACAACCTTCCCTTTCCTTTTAGCTTGGAAAAATATTAATGTATTTGGTGTAAATTGCAAGGTTTTGGTAGCATGGGGTGGTCTGCAGGGGTGCCCTCTCTGGGAGGAGGTCAGGGGCCGACACAGGCGGCTCCAGCCAGCTCCAAAACAGATCCCCCACAAGACACAGCCAAGTCTATCAGCAAACCTGGTGGCACCTCTGTGATAACATATTTAATAAAACCCCAGCAAGGGAGAGGAGGAGGGAACAAAATAGTGAGAAACAACAGAGGGAACAGGGAGGTCAGAGGAGGAGGAGGTGCTCCATGGCAGAGCAAGCACACACCTGAAGGGACCGTCGCCCACAGAGGACCCATGCTGGAGCATAGGAAAAGGGTGATAAGGAAGGGTCATCAGAGAGAAACTACTATGCACTGGTAGTTGCCCAGCTGAAAGAACCAAGTGTAACCTGTGGCAATAACACCGGGGAAGGAGGGGTGTCTGAAGTGAAGTCGAGCCTGGAAAAGAGGGAGGAACAGTGTTTTGCCAAATGTCTAAATGTTTATCTTCTTGTTTCCTACTATGTGAATCAATAATTTAATGTTTATGTTAACTAACAATAAAGTAATTTAAATTCCCCAAGTCCAGTCTGCTTTGTCCATGACAGCAACTAGTGAGTGATCTCCCTGTCTTTATTTTGACCCATGAGTTTTCTCTCTCTTGCTCTTCCTTTTTTCTCCCCTGACCTGTTGCAGGCAGAGGAGTGAGCAAGCAGCTGCGTGGATGCTTGTCTGCTGGCTGGGGCCAACCCACCACAGTTAGAGAACCATGTGGTTACCAAGATCCTTCTAAGTGAATATCCTACCAGTCTTATCAAATTAGGGACTTCTGTCCATTATGCACCATGTTGATTGGTTCTGGGATATTTTAGGTTAAATGTAACACCATGGCTATTCTTACATACTTTTTATCTCAATACAGGTTTAACTGTAGAATGGCCATTAAAGGTTCCATAATATCAATTTAATTGGAGAAGAAGGGGTTAAAACACAGACTGAGTTGAAATATTAGACTAAAAAGGAAAAGAATTCAAGTTAGTGAAAGAAATAAAATAGAAGCTGCAGTCAATATTGCCATCAAATCATCAAATGCATCTGAAGAGACAAATAGCATCAGGTGAGAAATAGTTCTCTAATGAAAACTAAATGCCAAAAACATATGACATTTCATCAAATTCTTTCAAAAAATCTGCTAGAAAGAGCTGCAGCACAAATTACCATCTGTTGAAACATCCATGACATCAAAATTCATTTTTTTAATAATGATTTTTCTATATCATCTTTGGAAAAAAGATTAATCAATTAAATACTATGCTATTCTTTAATGTCCTTGCTAGCTTTACACAGTAAAAAATTGTTCTTCTATTTCCCCTGTTTTTAAAAATTGTCTTAACAAATATAACCTCCCATACTGCTTTGCTAAGCCAAAGACTGAGTTTTTTTGGATGTGGGGAATATAAATTGCCCTTTAAATACATATTTAAAAAAACACAAACAGTGGTATAAAGGTAAACAAATCTTTATTAACACCTACTTCCCTGAAATAGCTTGTATTCATCCAACGAAATGGAGTTACAGTCTTACCTGCATTATAACATTTAACATTAAATAGCAACACAGCCTATATCATTTATTCAGGGAAAGGACGCTTATTCCCAGTATAGATGAATATCTTTTCCAACTTTGGTTGCTATTTGACAATAAAGAAGTTTAAGAAAGTTTCAGTGTTAATTTCACTAGCAACTTGTAAGAGTCATTATTTAATTTCCACCTTTGTCAGACTCTATAGAATTGATGTATTTTACATTCTTCAGGGATTTATTTTTTGTTTTGTTTTCAGTTGTGCAGAGCTGCAGTCAAACTCTTCTCTCCAAAATTATTATAAAAAAAACCTTCGACACTATTATTGCATGCCTCTTATGTCTTTTGAGCACCAGGAGGGAGTTGCAATAGTCTCAAATTCTTTAATTGTTTTTTTGAGGCTCCACTTTTCTGTACAAAAAAGAAATTGTCTTTATCAATGCCACATTTACCTCTTAGATATTTTCTATTTCTTCTGCTGTCATTTCAAGAGGGCCAATTGTTGATTTATGCTTTTCCTCTCTATTCTGCACCACATATCTTCTACTCTTGTGATTCTGACTATTAGAATCAATCTTCAACTCCTCAGTTTCACAAGTGAGTAGCAGGTTTTAAGTTTTTTTTTTCTTTTAAAGTTGACAAAGAAGGTGAATTTATTGTAAAAGTTTCTTCTGCTTTACACTAATAGCAATGCGAAATTCAGGCTTCTTGACTTTGTACATTCCTTCCTATGAGGAAATTCTATGCCTTTATTTCATACACACTTGTATAGGGAGGAGACCTCTAGGTAAAACACGTTGACTCAAATGCTCAGATGCACCTCGAGTATAGCTAGCATTCCTAATGCATGTGCACACATGCACAAGAGCCTGGCTCTAATTATAAGTGAACTATGTATTTGCCTATGGGAGCTAAATGCAGCTACCTTTTGGCTATCTGCTCTGTCTGAGAAACTAAAGGTCAGGTTGACTGCTGCTTCTAAAGGAGAGACATTGGCCACAACTGCTGTTTAAGATGGCCTCAGCAGCAGCAGTCACTGTCTTTCCCCCTTCCATCCCTAAGGAATGAGAATAAGGAACAGCAAGCTCATCCCTGTTGAAATTTCTTCCCCGTGTCATTTCATTTCCTCATATCAACCTCTTCCAAAAACATTCTGTCTTTGGGGGGTGGACAAGTGAACTTAAATACCTTATTCTTGGGGCAACAACATACAAGCCCCAAGACAGTTCTGTGCAAATACAAACATGCATAGTTCACTGGTTATTCTGAGAGGGAAAATTCTGCTATTTTGGAAGTACTTGAAAGCAGAGCTTCCTATAATCATTCTTTTAGTTTAGAGTCACCGTGGCACAATATATTCCTGATGCTCTGCTAGTGTGATTCTGGACCATACATCACACAAAGAAGACTAGCTGTATTAGGTGACTCTGCAAGACTTACAGCATTTCTACACATTCAACATGTCTTTTTAAGTGTGACACTCTTTGTAGTGAAAAAAAAAGCAGCATGTTCTGATCAACAATATTGAATGCATTACATTTATTTAGTACAAACACTAAATAGGGGTACAGGTTGTAGAATGCAGTTAAATGTATTTCTTATCCATTAGTTAAAAGAAAATAATTTCAAGAACAATATATAGTATATATTTGCATGAACTTAAGGATAACTACAGGGTCATTCAGTGGCATTGTATCATACACTACAATTAAAGATTGGAACAACTGAAATAATTGAAATAAGAGGAAGAATTGGTCTGGAATATTCTCTGATATTACTTATCATTATTGTAATGTGATATTTAGTAAAGACTGAATCAAAACTGACCCAATTTCAAATAGACTAACCAGTATAATTATTTATTTTCTTGGTGAAATAGTCTCTTGTTAAGCACTGTTGAGTTTAGCATTACACAAAAAGTGTTGAATTCTTCTGAAATTCACCAATTCTATCCTAAAATGAGTATTCATTTAAAAGTAAGAAGAAAACATACTTATTCTAATCTCAGACTAGACAAAATATTCAACACATCTTATGGAACACCGACACGAGTGATACATTGCCATATACCTCAAGATCCTTTGTTCAGAGAGCCCTGAGAAACTGGGATGAGCACTATTTGTGCAGCATGTATCTTCATTCTTTACCTATAACACCTTAACTTTGTTTGCGGTTACAGAGAGAGGGAAATATGAGACATGATATCTAAATACAGTTTTGTCATTTAGTTGAGATGTACTGATTTGGATTGCTAAATTGTCATATCATATAACCTCAAGGCTTTGTGATGTGATTCATGCATCTTGACTTAATGTATGAGGGAAAAAAAAATCTGTGATAATTTGAAAAACTTGGATTTGCAATTTATTTCTGGGCAGATAGCTTGGGTCTTAAATATTTAGAAGGCATTTTAGTATGTTCTCAGATGGCATGAAATAGCCAAATTCTATGGCAGAGATCTCGGGTGCAGACATTAGGACGTTATACTTTTCTCTTCCACAGCAGAGTATGATTATGCTCAAGGGAGTAATTGGTTGATGTGGATAAAGCAGACCAATTTGAGTTCTTCAGGCAGTCTCTGTTCTTCACATTGACAGCCAAGTGCCCTCCCTGGGCACAAGAAGGAAAGCTTTGCAAACTCTATTCTGGATTCCTGATGTGTGACTCCACTATCTGCTTAAAAAAACCCCAATAACCAGTTTATCTCCTGTCCTATCCATGTATTTATGTTTTAGATTATACTGTGCTGATTGCGACTGTATGTGCCTTCTCAGCAGACAGCCAGACGAGCCTTGTCTTCTCAGCCATAAATTTCTGGTTTTAAATATAAATGGAAAATACACTTTCCCCCTCCAAAAAAAACAGGGGTCATATTTGGTCTGCAGTTTACAATGCTTTTCTCTGATAAAACGTATTAGAAAACCTGGCATTGAGGCAAGAAATCTACACTTACATGTGTATTATAAAAAGAACATTTTGTATGTATATATAACATTGCTTAGGCACAGAGGAGACTTTAATACATGGTCACCATCAAGACACAATCCTGGTGTCCTTGTCTTTTTTAATTACCAGTAGACCATGACACAACTTGTTATCCTTAATACTGTGGTTTATACTTCTGTTCTCAATTTTAAACATATATATAAAGTCACAAAATGTGTATAAGCATCAACACATATATAGCTCATCGTTATTTTCATTTTTTTAATATAAAAAATTATTTTTAATATAATATTTACTGGAAACATTTATTTCTGCCCTATTCACCAAGCCCACCTAAACGGCAATTATTCCATATTCTACTTATTCATGCACTCTTTTTTATACAATTCCCCTCAGGAAAAGCCTCAGAGAGTAGATAGGCTTTGCAGCATAACTGGTATATCAATCAATAGAAGCTCCAAAAGATTGAGGGAGGAAGCGAATCTCAGCATTAAAGGTGCTGGTTGCATGCTGATGCCAGTTGTTTCCACGGGTGGATTCAGAGGGACAATAAAGAAAAAAAGGGAAAAAAAAACAAACCCCAAAAAACCCTCCTCTCGTTTATATGAAATGGAAACTGAACAAACGATCTTTAAAATGGTTAGAAAATTCCAGATCTTTTAGTGCTCCAGAAGTGAATGCCAGTACCTTGAATTTAACTATGGAATGAATGCAAGTCAACAGAGATGTCACATGGATTACTCTACAATTTTAGTTTAATGAAACAAGCACAGAATGCCGCTATTATATATTTTTCTATTTCTTTAACTTTGAAACACTTCATACCCATCTGTCATTTTACNAATTACCAGTAGACCATGACACAACTTGTTATCCTTAATACTGTGGTTTATACTTCTGTTCTCAATTTTAAACATATATATAAAGTCACAAAATGTGTATAAGCATCAACACATATATAGCTCATCGTTATTTTCATTTTTTTAATATAAAAAATTATTTT